>JAQIXA010002272.1:0-18748 GCA_034699045.1 Nanhermannia cf. coronata Gr-Ori-00579 | reverse complement strand
AATTGTATAGTACCCTACGTAAAGAAAAATCCACTTGACTTGTTATTCGATTCAATTCATTTCATTGCCCCTTTGAATTCCAAGAAGTCATGAGTAAATTATAGCTTTTACTCAAATATAAATCTGAATTAGACTTTCAAAATATCTTATACGAGACATAAAAAAGGTCAAATGTCATATTATACTAATTTATCCATTAATCAAAAAGTATATTTACTTTTAAAATACTTTCATGACTAAGGTAGGAAATTACATATATATAAAAATTTTGTCATAAATTAAAAAGGAATCGACAAAATTGAAAGGTAAAAGTGCAAATAATATAGTACCCTACTATGTACTCTACTTACTAATTGAAGTAGTATATTAATATTACCTAACTTCTTAGGTTAGGTATATATTATACTCGTATTGGAGGCATAAGACGAATCAAATCATTGATTAAATTAATAAAAATGTATTTTTCATTTACATAATATGTAGTATTATGTAGGTACCATTTATTATTTTACAAACCTTTTCAAATTCCACAAACTCAGCATGTCTCCTAAGAGTCTCCAGATAATTGAGGGCATTGATATAGTTGAGAGCATACCTGTGGTAGGCTTGAGAAAGACTTCGAGCTTTAGAACTCTTTTCCATGACCATATATAATAATGACAATGATGCGTTGATTGGAATAATAACATGAAATAGGAAAAAAATAATTGCCCTTCATTAGAATTAGAAATTGAAACCAAAACGTATTGAAACTTTTAAAAGGAAACCTATTTCCATTTCCTATCTATCTCTGAGCCTGAGCTACCTGCTTATTAAGCATATACTTAATTAACAAATAAATAAGTAATAATAATATTCACGAAAGCTTTCTCCTTTGAACGAAAGAGAAAATTCAAATACCTACTTGAAAAACAAGAATACTAGAATACATAATAACACAATAAGAAAATGCTTTCATACTATGTACATACGAGTACTATCATTTCATGGTGGTAGATTCTAAATATTCTAAAAAATCTACCAATTTATCAATGTTTATTAATTATTGAACTCTTATGTACAGAAGAGTTAAAAGGCTTGAAAAAAAATCAATTTTAATCTGACGGATTGATTTGAATGCCTTCAAGATGACTTTTTATTATATCTTCCGGAACTTGAAATATCCAATTTTCTCAGAAGCTTTAGAATGGCAATTGGATCAAAAATGCCTTTAAGTAACTTTTTAATAAAATAAAAATAAAATGATGTCACATACGAGAAAAAATGCTCAAAAAATAATAGGTACTGGCACTGGTATCTTAACTCAAGTTCAAATGTAAACAAATAAGTATAGATACTCGTACATGTAGTCTTGATTTAAAAAAATATTCTATAGACTACCTAGGAGTTAACCAAACCAACAGCTCTTTAGCAGTTGGTTATAAATTAGGCGATCAAAACTTTTTAACTATTTTGAATTTTGCTATTTTACAAAGTAGTCCACCCAGGTCAAATTTTCATTTGCCCATACTCTAACCCAGGGATATACCCTACCATCGCAATCTCAACTTGCCGCAAAAAATTGTGGTTCGGGGGCCCATATCTTTGATTTTCAGACTAACGTTAAGCTATGGGGAACAATTTTATGAAATAAAATATTTTGCGGTTCCGGGGACCCCTTAAAGGGCCCGAAGCACCACAAGGGGTGTCTTCACTTGACTTTTGTCGAATCTAGACCCTATAAGGGATCTTCATTTTTCATTACTTTTGGTTAAAATCCGTTAATAATAAGTGGTTTTCTAGTTGTCCCACGCACAAATACAAATACAGACAAAATGAAAGCAAAGTTGAATGGTTAGGGCTCGCTTCGCTCACCCATTGAATATTGCCCTTATAAATAAAATATCCATTTAAAACTTTATTTATCATATCATATCATAGATTGGAACAATATTAGGAACTTGTTTTATTATACTACATAAGTAGATGTAGTAGGAAAATAAATATAGGTAATACTTTCCAGTTTTTCATCATTTCCATTTCTATTTCTATTTCACTTTTATGATTTAGAATTTAGATACAAGTACATAATACATACATACATATATTCATTACAATGAATCTAAATCTAAATACTGAGGTATGGTATATAAATTGGAAAAGTAGACTGGCAGATAAATCAAAGAATAAACCTAGGTATACAGTCTAGAAAAGATTCAAATTTAAACATGCTCCGAACAAAAATCATCAAAAATCAGATTTCATGCGAATACTAAGTTAGTAAGTAAAGGGAAATGAGTAGAAAATATAAGTACCCTACCTACCCTGAACTGTAACGTAACTGTATGTATCTAATTCTAAGTAGTAGAAAGTAGGTAAATAAAGTACTTTTGTATAGTGGTATAATAAAAGATAAAGAGTAATCACAAACAATTGGAAACTCGATAAATAACTGTCTTTCATTTAATCAATTTGCCATTGAATCAGTTGCCCGCCCTGAATAACTTTCTCTCCATGCTACAGCCTAGGTACAGCTTAGTCTTTTCTCTAAAGATAAGTAAATTTATCAAAATACAACACAGATAAACTGAGTATCATGAATTGAATAAAGCTAGTAAGTAATATTACATACAATACTCGTAAAGTAGCTGTTACTTTGCATGAATGATGCACTTTAGAATTAGGTTGAACTTAAAACAGCTCAGCAGCAATGTATAAGGTCACTTAAAAATAGGTGGCCTTATTCATTATTGTGTAGTTTGAAGTTTGATTTCGAATTGATCACTAATAATAGTATAGGTATACAAATACTAATCATAAAACATTGCCTTCATTTCATCACATTTATTATTACAATTAGAATTAGTATTATATACCTACTACCTAGTTATATGAACTTTCCAAAAATTCTAGACACAGAAAAAAAATATTATTAATAATAAGATAAGGATTGCATAGATACACTACTACTCGTACAGTAGACAAAGTTCTGGCGTATGCAACTCCAGGTCAAGGACAAATCCTGGCAAGTTTCAGAACGGGGTTAGCAAGCAAGCTACTTTTGTTTAAGAAAAATGGGAAGGCTCGTGGAAGGTGAATTGGATTTGTTTGAAGTTTGAACTTTTATAAGATATAAAAATGTAAAAAATAAATAGCTCAGACTCAGATTAGGATTAAGTAGCAGAACATCGGTTGGTAGTAGATATTTCTTCTCCTGAGGAGTAGGAAGTAGGTAAATACATATCTCTATTGTACGCCGAGTCTCCTGGGGTTTGAATGATTTCTTTGAAAAAACTTACGGGTTCAAAGAGCTTTCCGAGAACTTCTGTGGTTGACAATTGACCATTTTCATCTGTTAAGCCTGTAAAGTTAATGATAAAAATGAGTTTGATGATCGATGCCATGTCGTGTATACTATGGGTATGGGTACTACTAATTATTATGAATACGATTAGTACCAGTATATTGCCATAAAATAAACAGCAATGGCAATAAATAATAAAAGCCTTTTTACTAAAATAATCAAATTAACTATTTGTTTGTTAAAAACTATTTTTAATAATTAGGTAATTTCATTTTTAGAGAAAATATTCTCTAATTGAGATCTTTTAAAACTTTAATTCGAAAATCAATAAACTACTAACGATAAATAATTATTCAAAGTTTCTATAATTGAAATGTTTTCAAGGCTAGATTATTAAATACAAGTAGGTTTGAAAATAATATAATATTTGTTTGACCTTTTAGTAGAAGATGGATAAACTCTTTGCAAAATCCATATGTACAAACACAAAGCTCATCCAAATTCCCAAAAAGTAGTTCTGGCTCGGCATACATGGCGAAACCTTCCACTTGGATTCTCTTCATTGGCTCCATAAAGACCTGAAACAAATTTAGCATAACAAAGAGAAAGTCATTATTACACGTCAAACCCCAAACTAAATGAGAAAAATTTCAATCAATAGCTAATACCTATGTCTAAATTTCTTACTGATTACTGTAAATATATACCAGTATCAGTAAACTTAGGAATTTTTATAAGTATTCAAGTATGCTTATGCATAACAAATTACCTTTTAATAAATTACTCATTATAATCTAAAATTTTCTAAAATCGTAAAACACTTAAAAATATACACCTAAAAGACTAACTTCTTATGAACAAGCAGACAAATGTCAAACTGATCAATTTATTATGCGATAAATGCAAGTATCTCGTAATGAAAATATTAGTATACTAGTATGTATATACATTATTTATGACTACCATATACATTATTTAACGTACTGTTTTAAATCCGGAATTCCTTAAAATATTTCTTTTTATTTCTTTGAATTTTGAGGAGGTAAAGGCATAAAGTTGGTAGTGTTACTAGAATGCCAACTGCCTAGTGTATTAATGCCATGTACATATATTTAAATCGAGAATTATCATTGCGACAACATAAATATTCTTTTCTTTTCCTATCTATCTCTCTAATAGATCTAGATCTAAATAATAAGTTTATTTGAAAGCGACAGAATAGAGTTCGAAAGCCTGTACTAGTATTACATAATATGTATAAGTAAATTAGATTCATGAAAAGAATTTTCTCAAAAGACCTGAGATATCAACACAATATTTCTTTTCCATCTTCTCTTAAAATTGCCACGCCTGATCGCTATTTTATAGAGATAGAGATATGTACCTATACCTAGCCTATACTACAGATACAGATATTACTTTTTGTATTAGATAGAAACATTATTGAACTATAAAAAAAGAGTTCATAAGAAATGAATGATAGCACAGGAATGCTAAAATATTCACGGAAATATGAAAAAGTTGGGGCGGTGGTCCTCCTTTCCCTTACAGCCTGCCTGCCTACTTATTATTCCTAATTTTTTTTCCCCTAAAGATAACAATAATAGTTATGTATAAGAGAGATAAAAAATTGACATCACCATATTTAAAAACAATATCTGCCTAAAGCCTCGCCTGGTTTCACGTGACAACCGTAGTATATTTACAATACAATTTACAATACAATAGGAGTCTAGTTAACAAAGATGACTTTCACACTGATCAAATCTTTTTTACTAGGTATATACATATAACATATATATATTAGGTAGGTAGGTAGGTAGGTAGGTAGTTATTTTCTTTTACTTATAAATATCTAGCTTTCTAACTAATACAATTTTTTTTATAGTCGACTCTGACTACAATACAGAGAATGGAAGAAAGAAAGGGTAAAGTTGAAATTTCTTTTTTCAAATAAAATTTTAGATTTATATTAAGGGTAGGTAGAACGTGCTATATAAGAAAACTTCACTACTACTGCTTATGCTACTGATACTGTAGTACTACATATCAATCTATCAGCATAATAAAGAAGATTCTGTACCTATTTAGTAACGATAGTTTAGTTTTTATATACTCAGGACTCAGATACAACTACAACAAATGCCTATATAAATATTACTATTAGGTACTTTATAAACATCTAAACCTAGTACTAGTGGGTACTACAATTATCTAAAAAGCTTAAAAAGATCCTATAAATTATGAATAATACATGTTTCTATTTAACACAATACAAAATGTTCATAATGTCATAAAAGTTCTCTTACTGTATGTTGTGTACCTTATAACATAATATTTATAAATATCAAATCGAAAGCTATTTACTTTTATAGTTACATCATAGAATTTAGAGAAAATATCTATGTACCTATTATGTACCTATTATGTAGCTGATAGCTTGCCCCGGTTCAGGTAAGGGCCGCCAAAGTCTGAAAGGATAGGTTAGGTTATATTACCCCTAAAGGTTGCCCCCTTTAGGGACAACCATTGGCGGCATAAACCTTACTTTGACCGCTTGTCCCTATTGCTTGTTTTAAAAATAAATGTATCTAAAGTAAGATAAAATCTACTTACATTCTTCAACACCATTAAATGATCATAAAGAAACGAGCATTCACTCTGAAAAAGATCCCACAGAGCTTCTTTTTGTCTGGTTTTCTGTCTCATATCTGGGTCAGTAGATTCCTCAATTGAGCCTGTATCCGAGACAATTGAGCTCTTTGTACTAGGTTCTTCTGAGCTAGCTTTATCCGTAGCAGGTGTTTTCGACGAATCTTTATAATTACTCTTAAAATTTTGTGATGATTGTTGTGCATTTGTCGTAGATTTCTTCGGATCAGATTTGTCCTCAGTTTCTTTGCCTTCAATTAGTTTTTCTCCCAAAAATCCTGTAGCTTTCCAAAGAGCAGGTGTAAACCTTCTTTCTAGACAACGATCACTCATCGTCCGCATAAGTCCCATTCTTTTCCTCAATAGAGGCTTAGGAATTGATGAATTCTCTTTATCCTTATCTTTTTCTTTTTCTTTTTTATTTCCCTTGTCCTTTTCCTTCTCCTTCTCTTTTTCCTTGTTAGTTATTGGGACCGGATGCGGAAGCTCTGGCTTGGAATCTGATTTTGAAATTGTCCCACTCTCTAATTCAGCTGAACTACCCGACTCGATACTCAAATTTGGTCCAAGTCGTTTCTTTTTTTGATTAGCGATATGTGTGACAAAATCTGACCAACACATCCCCTTAAATCGAGTTAATTTTGGATCTGAAAAGTCGCAAGGTTGAATTAAACTCATAATCTCTTCAAGTGCTCGGCTTGTTGCTTCTTTTGAACGGCTACCCCTCTCAAACTGAATGAAAAAGAAAAAGTTTCTTAAATAAATCTTCATTTTACATAAAACTAAAAAGCTCAAAAGCTCACATTTGTATTCGTGATTTTTTTAACAAAATTTTTATAAAAAAGGCAAAAAAATAGAATGCAAGAAACCATACAAGCACACTTTTTATTTTTAATACTTTGTATTTGAATTTTATCTAGAAACTTAAAATAGTGAATTAGATTTAGGTATATCCAAATTGATTGAAACTTTGAAACAGGTACCCTCCATTTACATTTAAAACATAAAATTTAAAGGAAAATTCGAAATCCTTTTATGCTTTCCAAAAATATGCATTATTTATTGGTGCATATTATTATTCTCGAGAAGGACTTTTACCAATATTTCGTGAATATACATGCCAACCTAGTAGGTACTACCATAAGTATAAGTCACTATAAGTCACTAAACTCTACTCATATTAAAAGGCATAACCCGAGAAATTATCGGAAGTTCAAAGTGGCTTTTCCATTAGTCTTGGTGGTGTGTGTGTGTGTGCAAATCTAATTTTTTTCTCATTTGATTTCACCTTTTATTAAACATATTGTTTAAAATTTAAATCTTGATTTATAATTATAATACTGCCTGTATATACTACAAGGCTGGAATCTAGTTGTACCAGCACAAGTACCCTATACACATTATGTATTTCTTTAAGAGTACTATTAGGTAGGGTACTTTATACAATTTCCATACTATGTATAATTTATATAGGTAATAGTAAGGATAGGTAAATTATATATATAGGGTAATAGGTACTATATTTTACATACTAACTCCATTCTTACACTTACTTATTGTACTACTATATTAGTCACTACGAGTAGTGTAGTATGTATGTGTTATTCATGCATATTGTTATGAATACAGAATATGAATGAATTGAACGAAGAAATATTTCATTATCCTTTTCGCTTTTCTATACAATGACTATAGGTAAGAAAGCATTTCATAATTTGTAAATAAATATGTACCTTCATACACCATACACCATAAACCAGACATCAACCCAATTTTACTAATAATTAAATACCCACACCCACTTGCTTAATCCATGGTAGTCGGTTGTATATTATCTGCAAATCTTGTATTGTACTTTGTTTGGATTTGTATTTGTAACTAACAAAGGCAAGGAATCAATCTACTCTTTACTATTATTTACTCATATGACTAATCGTAAGCTATAAGATTACCTAGTTTAGTATAAGATGCTTATTGATTACCTAGTTTAGTGTTGTATAGTGTTGTGTTGCGAATGCATAATGTCCACATACTCGTAATCCTTTTTTTCTAGTGTAGTTTATTTTTACAACTTTTAAAATTCTATACAGGTGCAAATTACAGATAGTGTATTAGTATCCTATACTTGTATATTACTTTACTATTAGCATAGCCTTTTTATAAACTGGCTATGCTATTAGTAGGCTAATAATAAATAATAGATAAGGGTATAATAATATTAGTAATAGATAAAGCCTAAGCCTAAAACCTACCTAATACTACCATTATAAAAAACAGAAGTTAAAACATCAAAATGCAAATACTAATAAATCGGTTTTACCCTCGCGAAAGCCCGCACTCTCAGTTTATACAAGATAATTTGTATAAATATAGTTTAATATTAATAATTCTTATTTTATTAAATCCAAGATATTTGTTTACATGTTTTTTTTGTGGAATTTTCAAAACTCCTGCCATAAAAACCAGGCAAAGCTACATCTTCCAATAGAGCTCATCGAGCTCTATCAGAATATATGTATAGTATTAGTTAACTGTAAGTGCAGTGGTCATTCAAAAATTTAAAAAAATCAAAATATTTAAATATTTTGTCAATACTTTCAAACTTCTCGCTAATTAAAATAGGCGAAGTTATATATCATTTGATAGAGCTCTATCAGAATATACATATATAGGGTACATATAGGATATATGAACATAAAGGGGTCATCCAAAAACACAGCAAAAATCCAAATTTTTAGCAATTTTTTTCAAATTTTCCCGACTTCCTAGGTAGGAACTCCAAAGTCTCATCTTTCGTAGTTTTTCCGCTAATGTGTGCCAATTTTGTGTAGATCCGATCGGCGGTGTGGCCGCAAACGCGGACAGACAGGCAGATCGAAACAATCATGACCAACGCTATAACCTTTTTTTTCTATTTTCCATAGGTGTGGGAAAATAAAGAAAGCTTTTAAAGAACTTAATGTAATACATTCGTATTAAACTAATTATTATTTAACATCATGCATTGCCCTACGAGAACTTTTTTCCTTTAATATACCTAACTTGAATTTCTAAAGTTAGTAAACTATTAGGTATCTATATCTAGTGTACTACTACTATCTAACTCAATCGCTTTTGAATTCTAAATTGAATTAAAGTATTATACAGTCATAATTATTACTTGTACTTTTACTTTTACTTATAAAATGTACAAGTAGATACATTTATATTTAACAATAGTACAGTACTTGCCCTTGCCACTAATATTAAAAGATAAATTCCAATTTCAATAATACTTTGTTAGTAAATAGGTAGGTACTATTACAGTATATTGTAGTATGTATGTGAAGAAATACATAGGGTACTACAGAATTTCAGATAATGTATGTAGTGTATAAAGTATAAGGTAACTCTCATTATTTGGAAATAATGAGTCGAATTGGGAATTTGTTCTTCCAAATTAAAAATTCCCAAAGGAATTTTTTCAAAAAAAGATAAAAAAAATTTCTTGCATTTATCCTAATGATGCCAAGCCCTTTTTTTAACTCTCAACTTTTTACTTTCCACTCGAAATTTCCATTTGAATAAACGCTCATTTGTGTAAAGATAACTATCTAACATATATATATATATATATGGTATATTCATTCTTTACCTACTATTTTGGCTTTATATTACTATACAAATAATTTGAATCCACGAGTATGCTATAGATAATATTAAATAGATTATACTACTACAATATACAATATATAGCAAAAAAATATTAATTTGTGAGTCAAATAGAACATAGGTACCTAGCTAATATTTATTCTAAAATAGTAGGTACCAAATCTATTGTTGTCTTCATTTTTTGAGTCTCGAGTCATGAACAGAACCAGAGTCGAGTCGAGTCCTGTGATTTAAATTCAGATTGACTTTCAATAGAGTGAAATCAGAAATGAGGTCGTTTCTCACAAATCTATTCTTCAGTTTACCAGTAGAAGTAGATGTGCTAGTACAATGTAGTAGACGACGTATTATTGATAAAGGTTTCATATGTGCTACATATAAATTTGTACCCAGTCACCCAGTAAACCTCGTGAAAGCCCACATTC
Source organism: Nanhermannia cf. coronata Gr-Ori-00579 (assembly GCA_034699045.1). NCBI lineage: Eukaryota > Metazoa > Arthropoda > Arachnida > Sarcoptiformes > Nanhermanniidae > Nanhermannia > Nanhermannia cf. coronata Gr-Ori-00579. The sequence goes on along the minus strand of JAQIXA010002272.1, from coordinate 8,737 downwards.
CAAAAGTCTCATTTATTATTTGCTAAAATAGATATTTCGTACCCAGACTATAATTTTACGGTTTTTTATAAAGAAGCAAGTACATAACAGAATTTTTCGTTATCAAGTTATCACAATAGTCACCAGTATAAGTCACCTAATTTTATAATTAAAAAGTAAAAATTTTATGTAAAATTATCGAACTGATTTGAATAACACAAAATCCAAACAGACCTCAGAAATCAGTATCAAAAGAGAAGAGACTAGAGGACCTATACCTTCCTATTCCTATTCCTATTCCTATGCATATTCTAGAAGCTCGAGCCTAGTTTTTCTACTAGAGGGCCGCGCAGATTTTACAATTTAAATCGATTTAAGTCTCCCGTGACACATTCGATGGTTAGATTTCTTATTGAGTCTTGCATCTTTCTCTAAAAATTAAATGAGCTGATATGCTCATGAGAGATTATCAGAGCTAGCATTTTAGGGCACAAAAAATGACGAAAAAAAGGCTCTAAAATTTAGCAAAAATGCACTAAAATATTGAGTTTTCTATTACAAATTATTAAATGAAGCCAATATAAACGACATTTTTAAGCTGAAACAGCATCAGTTTTAGATAATTTGAAATTTGATGCGTGACGCAAGAAATTTTTTCAAAATTTAACATTTAGGTAACCATCTTTGACGATCACAATAAAAAATTCTGAAACTTCATTCATGTAGTAACAAGTTCAAATTTGAAAGTTCAGAAAAGAAAAATTTCAAAAATTGATATTTGGTCATATTACAAAAAAAATTTGTCAAAAATCGGTTTTTTTCTACCTATTTATGGGGAAAGGCACTTTTATGGTCAATAGCCCTATTTAGTGCACTTCAGATATTTATATCTGACCAAGTCAGGATGTCAAAAATATATTTCCTAGCTTCTGCTCTAATTATAGGAAACAAACAAAAAAGTGAAAATCACTCTAGAATTCTTGCTCTGAAGATTACGCAAAGTCGGAGTTATGTTATGAGATATTTCATATGAATATATCAAAAAAGCTAAAAAAAAATATTTAGTTTATATGAGACAATGAATAGGTAACTGATGTCCAAAAATAGAGAGAAAGAGGTTTGCAAGAATCGGTCGGGCACTATAGCCCTTTACAATCATTTCTCAAGTGAAAGCTAACTAATATAAAACCAATATTAACGTGCTTATATCTTGATTTCATTTCAATGTACCAATAAAGGTCTAGGTATACTCGTATCAAGCACAATACTCAAATAGATCTGTTCTGTTCTGTATGTATGTAGTAATAAAGAATAATAGATCTACAGTCAATGCTTTTGCTCTGATGTTTCCTAAACATGAAATTGCTCTCTCTCTCTCTCTCTCTCTCTCTCTCTCTCTCTCTCAACTCAACTAATTCAATATAACTATAGGTATAGGTATCCAATACCAATACTTCATTTCTTCAATAATGTATTTCTTATTATACTCAAAAGACTCAAAAACTAGTGTAGTTGTATTTACTATAAGTTTATTATCTATTTACTTCTAAATATACGAATATTATATTTATTTTAAATTTTCAACAAAAATGCTGACAATTTTTTTCATATAAAAATTATAAAAGTAAAGATACAAAAAAACATTAAATTAATATTAAAAATGTAGTGGTTTGAATCATCACTATAAAGTCTTTAAATCACTATAAAGAAAGAGTAATTATTATTTAGCCTTCATTGTACTAGAGTCAATAAAAAAGTTATCCCAGTAAGATATCCACACTATCTAGTTTTGAAAAACGTGATTCTAATTAAGTCTAAAAAAACCTTTTAAAAAAGTTATGAAATGAAAATAGGCAAAATTATGCTTTATTTACTAATCGTAAGTACCTTTATTTTATAATAGCCTATCTACTTTAAAAAAAGACATGGTAGGACAGGAATATTATGATCGCATAGCGTTTAGCGGATAGCAAATGTGTCAAATTAGCCATATTTGATCTCTAAGAATACTCTCTATTTGTATTCTTAAGTAACTGTAAAAATTAAAAATATATTATGCATTGTAATTGTAATATAATATTAAAAGTAAGAAACAAGCTTAGCTATACCATACCAGTATATTTTGTACTATGTATTTCAGTTTCAGACTATAGCAGTCTCGTATGTATAACGACTCGCATGTACCCTACTCCTAGGCCCTAGGAGTAATATAAGATGAGTCTAATAAATAATAAGATAAGTAATAACAATAACAATAACAAATCTAAAGAATAGGCTAACTAACTATGAGCTTAAGTCGCGCCGTGATGCTTTTACAAATTGACTAAAATTTTAACAAAAAAAGTAATAATTTAACATACACTGTCTACAGTTTTTTCTCTAAAATATAGTAATAACTTAAAATTAGGACTACTCTAATTTTTTCTTCAAATCCTTTACCTTCCTTTGGAATACAAATAAGAATTATTTCATGATTATACAGTCTACAGTAGGTAGTTTTTTTGAAAATAGGAACGGATAAGGTAACCTACGATTTACGATTATCTATATTTTATCAGCTCTATTCAAGATTCAAGACTGCGACTTTTAATTAGGTAACTTTTTTTATCGAAAGATTTCAAACTAAAATGTCATATAGTTTACGCAATTAATTAATTATTATTATTATCTAGGTATTAACCTACAAGTACAATAATATGTACAAGTACCCTACTATGAATATGACTATTACTTTATAACTACCTATCTGTGATACAGATTACTAGTAAATAGTAGTATTAAGCAAAAAGAAAAAGTTTATTATTCTGAGTGGAAGAGAAATATCAACATTATTTATCGAAAGTCGAGGATTTGTAAAAAGAAGAGTCCTTAGGCGTTATACGATACAGAGACAATTCTATTATTTTCTATTTGTTGATAATATAGGTATCTACTATCTACTAAACTTTCTATTTATACCAATAACAAAATACTTGAAGCTCGAAACATGAAATAAAAACATCACAATAAAATTATGTATTGAATTGAACATACTCTTTAGTTTTTAGACCTACAACGTATTATATGTACGTACTTTTTATATTGTATTCTATGTATCCAATATAGTATTTGTGTGTATATATCTATAAACTAGTTCTTGTTGCAAAGGCAAAATATGAATTGACATTTTATTTATTTATTCGACTGGTTTTCTAGGTAAATTCTAAGTCTAAGTCAGAGTTGTTGAAGTTGAAAAAGTGATTCCTAATTCCTAATTTGAAAATGGATAAAGATGTAGTTAGTACTAATATAGTAAATGATAATATTTTTTTACTCCTGAGGATATTGTAGTTCGAGTATTGTAGACTTTGGAATCTTGAACTTGAGTAAGGTAATTTAATAATAATAATGATATTTCTTATTACTTAGGTACTATACAAGTACTACTTACATTCAATCATATATACATATGCTACCTACTTGTATTTAGGACACGATAAGTCCCAGATGACCTCTAGCTTAACCTTATAATGATCTTATAATTCGCCAAAAGCAATAAATCATAATAATATTTCAAATAATATCAAATTATTTTGCAAAACTTTCTAAAGCAAATACATAATGTCTGCATTAAGTATATTATGATAAATTTGATTTAGGTATGTAAGGTACGGTATATGAATTAAACAGAATATTTACAGAAGTAATTGATTTTAATTGTAAAAGATTTACTAGATTAAAGTAAAAGATTATAATAAATTGAATAATTTAATTTTTCGAAAAAATCGAATAGGTACGAATAATAGAATCTATTGACATTTCATTTTACCAAAGAAAATTAGAATTTAAAGTTCATAAAATAAATTGCTATTTTTAAAAACTCACTCTTTCAACAAACTTTTAAGCTTGAAATCCCATACTATGTAAAGTAAATACACATTTATTAACAATATGCAGCATACCGCAATGCAATATATAAAAATAAATGCTTTGTAAATTGTAAATTAAATTACACATTCAACAGTAATGCTGTAACTTTAAGAGCTCTATTTCAGTAGTATGACAGAATATACAGATTTAGGGTATACAGATATATAAAAAGAAAATTTTATTTAATTAAATAATAGAGGAAGTATATATTACTTACCAATTTTAAAATTGACCATGCAGCTTTTGGTTTTCTTACAGGAGGTTGTTCAGGTGCTACAAATACAAATTAAAATATAAAACAATTTTCAATAGTCTAAATACCATGTAACTGACAATGTCAGATGTCAGAAAGTAGGTACCTAGTACCTAGTAGTAAAGATGTAGTAAAAGTGGTAAAAATTTAACAGATTTAGTTATTTCTGTTTTCTCAAATTATCTCAAATTAGAATGGATAAAAAAATGATTCAATTACCAGTTTCAAACATTGATGTGACAGGCGATTGTGTGCCCTCAATATGTGTTCCTACAAAAAGAAAGTGTTTTCTTTTAAAATATCAATAACTAATACTAGATATCACCAACATCAATCAATACACTTATACGCTACATCAAACTCAACCAACCTCTAAAAATGATACTTTTTATATAATATGAACCCAAAGGTCATAACTATTAAACCCAAGGTTTAATAGTTAAGTGTAACTGTTGACTATTACACTTAACTTAAATCTTTTAAAATTGTTAAAATTTTTGTTAAACTTAATTTATGTTATTAGTTATTATTACTCTCTGTCTATTAAGGCAATTCTTATTATTACAGAGTAGAACAGAAAAGTTTTTCAAAATTCAAATATTCATAACTAAGTAGGTACATTAAATTAATAAGGCTAACTATATAGTAGTAAAGTACTAATTGTGTAAATTCCACGCTATAAGTGTAACAAGACAATAACTAACTGCAATACGAAGTACTGTAGCTGTAGAATTAAAATAATTAGCTTACCCAGTAGACTCTTCCTCTGACTTAACACTTTTCCGTAAACAAGCAAATCTCCTGGACAGATCTGCATTGGAAAAACAGATTAAAAATGTTAAAAATGTTTATAAACTTAACGAGTAACGAGTTTATAAATAAATTACTTGTAATTTATGTAACATTACCTGCATTGGGGGTATAACAACGATAGAACTTCGTCTGGCACGAGGACTTGTACTGTCTTCATTAGGACTAAATGAATTTTAATTTTAAAAATAAAATCATTAAGAAGTGTCACTGATTATTAATTAAATAAGAATTAATAACCCAGTGCGATGCTTTTAACCAGCAACTAATTATAATAGCTTATACTTATAAGTTATTAAGGTATAAAAAATGAGTCAATATAATATTATCTAGGTAATCTATTTTATAATATATCTGTATTATCTAAAAGCACATAGCTTTCTATATAATATATAATATAAAATATACTATTTCTAAATATATATATAATATACTAGAAAGTTGTATGCCTAGAAAGGTTAAATGTTAAATGCTAGGTAAAGTATAAAAAAGTGAAAGCGAAAGCGAAAGTGTAAGTCAATGCTAAAAAACTAAAATTCCCAAAAAAAATTTCAAACTCTTTTCGCGAAGTTATCGAAATTAAAATTACCAACTTACTCTCTATTCTTCTTTAAATTAAAAAACTATCAGTTTCAATTCTTTTAAAAATGTTTATAATTAGTAGAAGTCTCAAAAAACATTATTACCTGATTGAAATCTTATGTTTAGAAGAATGAAATTCTATTTCTGTAAATTGAGTATCGTATGGCAAGTGGTAAGAAAAATAGTGTTAAATTTTTAAATTTTCACTATATGGTTTTGACTTTGAAATCTTATTTAATATAATGCAATTATTTTCAGCATAACTAGAAGGCCTATTAGCATGCAAATATACCCCTTAAACATACCAGTTCACCCACCTTCCATTTTTGTCTCGTTCTGCCTCCATATCATCGGGAATAATCTAAAAATAAAAATAAAAATAAAAATAATATTTTTTAATATTATCTCTAATCTAAAAATACTATCATCAATGCTTACTTTAGGAGGGACTAAGGCAGGTCTTCGAGTGAGAGAAGATGCAGGTGGTGCGACAGAGACTTCATCATCTTCTGATTTAAGATTGGTTCCTTTACCTGGACTACTCTGACCTATAAAACCATGTACAAAAACATTATCATTTAGCCTAATCATAAGCATAGTCAGTTAATTTTAGACATAATTGACAGTTGACATAATTTTAGATACTGGTACAGAACATCTTTAAAAATAATCTCACCCGAGACAGTTCCACTTTGGTTTATACTCAGACTGTGAGAAGGTGGGCTTTGACTGATACTCAAATGACTTCCTGGGCTTAAAGTTTGAGACATACTGGGCGATATTTGTAAGCTTCCGAAATTTGCAAGTTGTCGTCCGTTCTACATACAAAATTTAGGAAAATATTATTTCGATATATTTAAACAGAAATGTTTAGGCATAATAATAATGATATACTTATTTTACTTTTATTCTCTTTGTGATTACTAAAAATGTCATTAATTACCTATTCAGACTTATCCTGATCCTTGAAAATTACCACTAGAGAATCGGAACCTTTTAAAAATACCTGACCTACATGTATAAATACTTTTTTAATTAACTCTAAATATAAAATTAAGTATTCCATCTTCATCTTAATCTTAACCATTATAATATAACATTACCCTATCTTATCATTGTGTAATTCTTAAGAGTACCCTACTTATACTGCATTCTGTCTGTTGCATTCCAATCAATTGTAGGTATAATAAAATAACATACTCTCTTCATAACTTCATAACTAAAACACTATATATAAGCAGTTGTTTATAATTTCCTGTTCACAGTTTCATTTTCATTACTAGGTGTATGTATAGCTGGCGGCTACATGGCACATGTAAATAAGTTAAGTATACATAGCATAAATAGGTAATTGGGTTTTCATAATTTTGGGATACGCCATGGATAATTTAGGTAGGTATCAGGTATATGCAGGTACAGGTATATTTATAAAAATAAAAATCGGGACCGTAGTTTAGTAGGGTGAATGTGAATGCAGGGAGATTAAAGTAAAAGGAGCCTATAGGTTAGGATTTAGGATTATTAATTTCACTTTTACTTTCACTACACCTTGGCCAAAATGCCTCAAGTTTACTAATAAAGTAAAGTGTCAAAAAAATTATTAAGTAGGAACTTTAATTTTTTAATTTTTAATCTTTTATAATTATAATCTCTTCTAACCCTCTACCATTTCTCTATCATAAATCCTTATATAATTAGGTAGGTAGAGTATTTTTAAAATTTACTACTAATAAAAATTAAGAACTTGACTAAAATATATAAAAATAAGTTTTTATACTTTTTTATACTAGGCATAAAAAATTCCAAAAAAGTAAATATAAAGGTGAAAAGGGTTATTTTAAAGTGAATAGGTAGATCGTGAATTGAGTTGTTCAGATCAGGCTTGGTCGCCTAAGCCAAAAACTGTGCCTGGGGTTCATAAATTCGGCTACGAAAAAAAATCCGGACTGAACGGCGGAAACGGAATTTTACGTTATGGCAGTTTAAGGGTAAATCGGATGCGAGGATTCCGAATCCGACATCCTTTTGACCGAAAAGTGACCCCTTGAGCCCTTAAGGATCAGGTCAAAGGTCAAAAATTGAATTTTGATATTAATGCGAAATATGGGTAAATCGACTACGACGATCCCGAATCCGATATTTTTTTGACAAATTATCATTTTAGACAGTTGTTTAGGCCTTTAATAGGTTAAGAGTTCACTTTTCGGTCGATTTACCTCTATCTCATATTAAAATCAAAATTCATTTTTTGACCTTGGACCTGATCCTTAAGGGCTCAAGGGGTCACTTTTCGGTCAAGAGGATGTCGGAATCGGAATCCTCGCATCCGATTTACCCTTAAACTGCCATAATGTAAAATTCCGTTTCCGCCGTTCAGTCCGGATTTTTTTTCGTATCCGAATTTATGAACCCCACCCTCAGTTTTTCGCTTAGCTGAGACACCCTGACCACTATATCATTTTTGTGTATTTATTTCGCTTTCTCACCTTCTGGATTGGGTGAAATTTACAATCAAAAATTCTGGCTATTTTTTCAAAACTAACGACGACCTTTGACCTCAAATATCTCGATGTTCGCATAGATTTTTTTTTTTGTAAAATAAACACAATCAAAGCTCTATCGAATGAGATATCGAAAAAATTTATACTCTCGGACTCATAAACAGCCCTTTTGGCCCATTATCCTTTCAAAATTTCAAAAAAAGAAATCAAATTTAAATGATCTTATTTATGAAATCAACTTTCTAGGTTTGAAATAACTTTTTTTAGATTTAAGAGTATCTTTACTTGTCATACACAAACTGATGTATATATATATTGATATAAAAGTCTAACAAATATTATTAGGTAGTATATAAGTACCCTATATTGTATCAAGTTTTGAATCATTTGTATTTGAATTTGTATATTTTGGCAAAGAAAAATTGGTCAAATCGAATCGAAAAATTGATAATTTTAACTGAGATAAAGGATAGGTACCTATATAAAGATTAGGTAGATATATAAGGGTCTGATTATGTTCCAAGTGCCATTTAAAATTGAAAAGATTGATTAAACTTAATTAGATACAAGTATCTTAGACGTCCTAAGTCGGAAGTCTTTTATGGACGAAGCCTTTAGAATTGTTATTAAGGCTGGTCGCCCATTTAAATCCTGCGACATGTTATCAAATGGCCTTTTTGGGTGGACTGGAGGTAATTTTTCT
>JAQIXA010002271.1:0-18750 GCA_034699045.1 Nanhermannia cf. coronata Gr-Ori-00579 | reverse complement strand
GAAAGTTCGATTGAAATTGAAGGTGCAGAGCAAAAGTCAAGTTCAAGGAAATATTATAAAAAATCTCATATTTTATATTTATACATAGTTTGTGAAAAGTAAATCCTTTAAAAGAATTTCAAAATCTAAACAGCTCTATATGTAAGATTAAACCTTTATAGGTAGATAGGTATAAAAACTATATTTGATTTTAGCAACTAAATATGAATTTGTATTTATATGGTATCTCAATATGGTATTTGAAATCCTCTTATCCTTAGGTACATTATTACATTATAAAAAATTGGATTTTAAATTTAAAATTTAATAAAATTGTAAAAATCTTGTAAAATTAAAAATATCTATATGTACCTTTACAGGTTTAAATTTCATTTTTAATAAAAAAAACTTTATTTATATTCTTACTATATACATAATATGCAAATTTAAGAAAACTTGATAGATTTAAGTCAATATTTCGAATTTTTGATTTTTTGTACAAATGTAAATTATGCTATATCTGTACAACGTGATAAATTTTGATAAATCATTGATAAATTTTTTTAAATAGTAAATTTTAAATTCAAATTTGATCTCTCATTCGCAATTTCAAAGTATCAAAAAAATTTTTTAAATTTTGAATGCAAATCAAGTACTTTTTAGAATTTTGTAATAGAAATGATATAATTGTGCTACAGTGTATAGTTATTTTTATCTAATTTTAAGTAAAATTTTGAAATTTTAAGCAAAATTTTGAAATTTTAAACAATTTTCAATTTTTCTTTTAATTTTCAAGAAAATGTGTCTATTCAAATGCATGTAATTTTTGATAGATACTCTGTAAAAAATTACTTACCATTTTCAAGACCACAAAATGAGTTCAACTTTAGCAATGGTATCAAACACTACAGTACTGCTTAGTAAGGTATAAAAAGTTGACTAAAACAAAACACAAAAACTGAGATTTAGAGCACGTGTATTTCAATGGGTATCACTGTCAGTACTAGTACTTGTAGGTCACTTTTATATTTTATACCTTAAAAAAAATTATCGAAAGCGAAATTTTTATCCACTATTTTTTGTGCAAATTTATTTCAGTTCTTTCTATCACAGTATATAGTACAAGTCTGCAAGTTGGATTTCAAATGACCTCTTGCTCACCATTTGCAAAGTGCTTTTATACGACCCATCCGATTTCCCTTTCTTTACACTATATTTTGCCATATAAAATATAGAATGTAGATACTACATGTATCTTAAGGTATCTAACCAAAATGCAAAATTAAATGCAAAAAGTTGTACTTTTCTACTATTATTTGCTCTCTCTCATGTACTTGTACATTTGCAATGGTGATTTTATAAGGAAATTTACTTCAAATCAAAATGCTGTAGACTCCATAGTGTATGACAGGAACAAGAGGATTGATTGAAACACATTTTTTTTTCTACAATTTTTTGGCTCAAAATAAGAATAATTTTGTACAAATAATAGACATTTTAATTGGAATTAAATACTTTTTCTTGTTTTTCAAATTATACTTATGGTAATTGTATATTGGTATATGATCTAGGTATGCAATCAGTTTTCAGGAGGGTGCAATTTTATTAAGAGCTAATTTCTCTCAATCATATTAAAATTGAATAATTTTTTGATAAATTGGATAATTTCAAGATTATAGGATAGATTATCGATGATTAATATCCTTACTTTAGTGCATTTTGATACAGTAAAAATGCACTCTTATTAATCATCACTATTAGTATATTATAGAGTAAGGCATCTTTATAAGGTAACAAAAAGTTTCTCTAGTAAGAAACGTACATGAATATGTAATAAGGATGAAAATATATGTAAATTTTAGGCTTTTATTTATTAACAAGTGCCTTTTAGAGAAGTTTTATTATATAGATCTATAATTTATTTAAAAATTGAAATTTTTTTGATCATTTCTCAAGTACCTAAGAAGGAAGCATTTCAGTAATTTGAAATTCTAATGATACATATCATATTATTGCTTTTAAATGATTCAAAATTTCAAAAAAAAAATGAAAAAGCTAAAATTCTGCAAAATATTCCAACAGAATTTTGGTTAAAATATCAAAAAATCATAAAATTTTGATACATAATTTTGGCTGAAAGATTAAAAATTATAAACTTTAAGTACCTAAGTAGAATGTTTTGGCAAAAATGTTCCAATTCATAAAATTTAGGTACAAAATTTTGATTTTAAGTAAAATTTTTGGCAATAATGTCAAAAAATCTTTTAAATTTTTTTCATTTGCAAAAATGTCATAAAACATAAAATTTGAATACACAATTCTTGCAAAAAAGTTTATAATCATAAATATTTTAGTTCAAAATCTAGTATTAAATCAAATTAAACAACAGCTATTTCAGTATAAGTTTTACAATGTGACCAAAATATATCATGAAATGAATAAGTAAACTTTTTACTTGGATTTTTCAATATATAAAATTGAAAACTAGATCTTAATTAATAGGTTTCCCTTAATAGGAAATAAGGACAATAAGAATAGGTTGGGTAAAATGATAAATCAAACTAGTGTCCAATTATGTCCACAAAGTGCAAATATCATAAATTGTCAATGACTTTCCCATCTAACTACCGTACTTGAGCAAAATAATTATTAAATTGTTTTACTACAACGAGTTATTTTATGCTTTCTACTACAAACATTACTATCTTCAGAATACAGTAGGGGTAGATTAGGGATAATTTGGAAATGTTCTAAAAATTTAGATATGTTTTCATCTAAGCCATATTTCATTATAATAATTTAATATATCTATTTCTAAAATAAGCTAAAATATTCTCAAATCCCAGATAAAAAACTGCGAAAAATGATTATAAAACATCAAAAATGTTTCCAAATTATCCCTAATCTACCCTTGCAGTATCTGAGTAGTTGTACTTGCTTCTGCTCTGGTTTTAATCGGCCAACATCTGAGTGATCTTCACAAAAATTAATATTCAAATCATAACTTGTACAATATATAATTGATATGAACCTCACAGGAGCAAAATTTTCAAATTTTTAAAAATTACACACTTTGTATGCTTTCTCGAGTACTGCATGCATACTTACACTTACTTACTAGTACTGGTACTTACTTATTATTAACTATTAGCTACCTACAAGATACATGTTAAGAATAAAACTTAATTGTCATGACATGACACTTTTCAATTGGGAAAAAAACATAATCTCTTTTTAATAAAGTGAGATAAAAAACATTTATTTCAAAGAATCACACATGCAGCTTAATTTAATTAGAGAAATTAATACTACCATAATTTCAATTATAGTGTACCTATATGTAATTTTAAATAATAATATACACTTTTACTTTTACATTAAATCTAAAAAAAATTTAGCTATTTAACAATTTAAAAAAATTTGAATAACTGAAAATTTTGAAAATTTTGACATTTTTATTTTAACGCATTTTTAACTACTCTAATAATGATGAGAATTTTTAATTTTATTTACAGTCAAACTTATTTATATTAGTCAATTTTTGTAATTTTTATTGACATTTTGCCTTTTTTTGATGCCTATTTTCTAATATAAAAGGATATCTTTGGGTTATAATGGGCTTTCTGGCCTTTATATAAGGTTTAACATGGTCAAGCCAAATATATATCTTTAATGACAAATTGTAATTTTTCTAAAAAGTAAAATTACACCAAATTTTCGAAAAATTTCAAAGTTTAAATAGTGTTATATGATTTGAGGTGCGATTAAAGAATGTTAATTTCTTAATTAATAGATTGCATCTATACAGTAATTAAAGATCGTGATCAGATCTCATTAAGCATAGGCATTTTTCTAACTATTATTCTAACAAAATATGCAAATAAATCTGAATTAGTTAAGTACAACTATACAAAAAAACTAAGGCAATGAACTCATATACTACATATTATAATAGTAAGAAATTTTAAATCTCTTAATCGACAAATCTAATTTATAAAAATTTCCAATCTTTACAAATTAATCTGATTTAATAATCTTAATCTGAAAAATACCTTAGTTGAAGAAATTAAATGCAAATTACTTTAAATTGAGTAAAAGTTTTTTGTAAATTTTTGACCTCTAGCTTTTTAAAATTTATTTCTAATTACATATAGACTAGAATTCCATTAAACTCAAGTCGAGAGAAATTTCAAAGTTATTTAAAATCGATAAAAATGAACCCTTAGGAATTTAGCTAAATTTTGTAAAAAAAAAAATCTGTTTAATCGTACTTGAACTTGGTAATTTAAATGCCTAAATTTGATTTTAATATTATAAATTAATGTAATGTAAGACTGTATAATAAAGTCATTTGGATTATTCAAAACTGGTAAAAAATGGCAGTAATTTGAGCCAAAAAGTAGATAAAATTTTACAGCTTTATTTATTACATATCATTTAAATAATTGTAACTTTATTATAACCGTAACATAATTTTCCTTAAAATGATAGGTTTCATATTTCATTTATTAGTGAAACAAGAAATTTCTCAAATCTTGTTATATTTTTTATGGTATTTTAAGGCATTGTAAAAGATAATTTCTGGCCTTTATATAGGATTTAACATGCAAAGGCCTGAAAGCCGAAAAAATACTTTGTTATAATTTCAGATTGAATTTATTCAAATATTTCAATAAATGCAAAAATTACAAAAATTATCCAAAACGATTCTTATCTAAAAATACGAGTATTTCTTACTTTCATCAAAGATAGACTTGTATTTACACACTCTATGCAGTATACTATCGATATAGAATAATAAGTACTCTACTTGAGAGAGAACTGTCTTGTAGCAAATTACTAAAGTAAAGAATCTACAAGTACAGATAATAGTTTATTGAAAAATATTGAGTTATAAAAAAGTTTAGAAATTTGTAGATTTACTCAGATAACCATTTCGTTTTGACTTACCAAGAATAAGATTTTTTATAAATTTATGACTTTATATAAGTACCATAAAATTAAAACCATAATATAAGTTATATAATACTAATTTGATAGATAATAGAGAGATATACCCCTGCAAAATTTGAAGGTTTATAACATATTTTTGTGTGGTTTATACCATATTATATTTTGGAATTGAACAAAATACCACGATATTTCAAGATGATAAAAAATAGTAAATTAACCTAAAGTATAGTAAATTATGGCATTATATTACAATTTCTCGATTATAAATTCAAAATAAAGGTAGAAGTGAGATGGTTTGGACAGTCTAACTTTGAATGAACCAGTTGTTATAGTGTATAATGACCTGAGAGATTTATATTTAGGTATATCTAGAGGTATCCAAAATATTCTCAAATAAAAATTTTTGAAACACTGAAATTTATCAAAGTTACAAATTGACTAATACAATATCTTCGGTTCCGGCCTTTGCATGTTAAACCTTTTATAAAGGCTAGAAAACCCAATAAAACCCAAAGATAGCCTTTCATAAAAGTTTGCCAACAAAATTCTTAAATGTTTGAAATTAAAATATTTAAAATTTGAATTCAGTTTTAAGAACAAGAATCAAATACTATAGGTATCTGGTAGTATTATGTAGAATTTATAGGTAATTAGAAATTTTCAAATCATTACAGTTACTTTTCATAATATCTTTTTTTTTATATCTAGAAATTTCTATTTTTATGATCTGTCAATTATCAGAGTAATGTAATTGAAGTTTATTACACTTTTCGTCTCGATTCTTAAACTTTTAGTAATTTAACTAATTCAGAATAAATTCATTTAACCTACCTATATAGATACTAATAAACTACCTATAAATTGCGTAAGGAAGTAGAACTAAGGATAAGTTAAACAAATGAATACAAGTAGAAAAATATAAATTAAAATAAAAGTTATTTGCGGAACTGGCTAAACCGGATATATTAAATAAGAGAAAATACAAACAAATAAGTGAAATTGTCATTTAAAATGTTATGTAAATATTCATTACCTAATGGCATACAATACACTTGTACTATAATACTGTACTACTACTGTATATTTAAATTTATTAGATTACAGATTATAAAGGGTCAATAGCCAAAAAGTTGTTCAAAATATATGAAAAAAGTCAACTCGTTTTTAATTCTTATCTGCACAACACCATCATTTTGGGTCAACAATGAATCCAATTTTTTGACGAGTTAGACGGGATTTGAATATACCTATGCCTATAGTATATGCAATGCAAATTAAGTGCAAAAAAATTACAACTTTGTGCATAATTGCCAGTTGGATTGGAATTAAAAAAGGCTAATCTTTTCGTCAAGTTGTCGATATTTTCTAGATTGCAGTACAGAAAATAATCAAATTTAGCTCGCTTTCAAAAAATTTCAAACCTACAAGACTCACAGTTTTCTTTGAAATTCCAATTTGTAATATACTTGCCAAATTTTTCAAATTTTTAGAAAACTGTTAATAAACTAGTTTCTAAAAATCAAATAAAAATACTTATTCAAAGGATCTATTTGGCTTTTAGGCCTTTATAAGTTAAACCTTGTAAAAAAGCTAGAAGAAATCCCATTATAACCCAAAGATAATCTTTAGCTAATACTATCTTAATTTTTAGAATCAAATTTTCTATTTCTGGACCCAATAGCATGTCTCAAAATCGCAAAATTTGCAAATATTATCGAATTTATTAATTTTTCAGACTATAACCTAACCTAATTAAATCTTCCATGCTTTTCATAAATATTTATAATTATAAGATACTTTTGAAAAATACTTTTATAAATTGGATCTAATTCAATAGATATAACGAATTTTATTAATTTTTTTTTACCTTTTGAAAAATTTTGATTTTGATATTAAAAAAGCAACAAAAATTGAAAATAAAAGGTTTATTTACGAGCAATTTTTAAAAATCGGCCTATTATAAAATGGTTCAAAACGTTATTTACCCAATCCATTAGTATTATAAAATGAAGTTATCTTTCGTGGATCTTTTTCTAATAAAAAAAGGCAGGTACTCTTATTGGCATACTAATAAGAACTAAAT
This sequence comes from Nanhermannia cf. coronata Gr-Ori-00579, assembly GCA_034699045.1. Lineage (NCBI taxonomy): Eukaryota > Metazoa > Arthropoda > Arachnida > Sarcoptiformes > Nanhermanniidae > Nanhermannia > Nanhermannia cf. coronata Gr-Ori-00579. The sequence goes on along the minus strand of JAQIXA010002271.1, from coordinate 11,735 downwards.
GCTTTAGATTGATTTGAACCAAAAAAATTGTAAATAATAATTAAGTAAGTGAGGAAATGATACTTATTATATCACGAAAGCCAAAAACTTTCTAACATCGATATCTTAACTTATTATTACGATTAAAATCATATCCTATTACTTTATTCTTATCAATAGTCTAATGAATATCTAAATTACTACATGATTAAAACTCTGTTTAATTGATATCTGAAAAGCTTAGTTATCGTTTTCAATTGAAACTCGTATATTTTTAATTGTAAATCGTAAATATCGGCAGAAATTACCTATTTATGTGTCATAAAAAATTCAAATTCAAATGATGCCTGTTCATATCATTTAAACTGGCAAATTACTTTTGATTTTATAACTCTAATATAGTTTAATTTTTTAAAGTACGTAATTGAGAGAGTACCTTTATGAAATTTTATATATCATATAAAACTTTATAAAAGTGTTCCTTAAAAATATACAAAATTTTTCTTTATTAAAAATATTTTATATTTTAGACGCATCAATATCGAGTCGTTTAGTAATTTAGAGGAAGTAAATTACCTACTTTTTCTGACTTGATTTTTAAGATGCCAAATTTTTGAACGCACTTATGCATTTGCATGCCGGAATTTATGATATTTGAAAAGTTGTATAGGAAATGGGGTAAAAAAACTTGACAATAATTAGATGACTGAATTAGATGGCTAAATTAATTAAGTTATATCTGTACATATTATTTAAAAGTTATTAATTAGGTCAATTTTGACATGATTTCATAATTATTAATTATTGAAATGCATTTTAAATTTTAATGATAAGTATATAACGTAGGGTACTTATCCTTAGAATTAGTCTTGACAATTGAGTTCTATAAATACGGATATTTTATACAAAATCTTAAAATTAAATTAACTTTGAAATGAAATTAATAATAATTAAGCCTACACATTTTATAAATTAAATTTTTATAAAAGAATATAGTATATTCGAATATATTTTGTATCTTGAAATCTTATAAAAAGGCCCAAAAGCCCTTTTGAAACCGAAGATATCATTTAATTTTAAATTTTAAGATAAAATCCTATGTAGGTATACTAAAATATTTTGTACCGAGATCGATATCAAAACAAAAGTGTATAAAGATTATCATAGTGTATATTATGGCTTTTTTTAATTTTGAAATCCTAGATTTAGTAATATACACTATTCTAATGTACTAATATATTAGAATTTCATATTAAAGTTTGAGATACCTTACCTAAGTAAAAAACAATTTTCAATTCCCAAGTATCATTTAGTTATACACTATTTCTACGACACCTCTAGTATCTAGATAGAACTTTTAGACGTTTATTTTTCATACATTTACATTTTTGGTTTCTTTTTTATCTTATCATAAATGTAGTATCTTTACGTCAATGAATGAAATGAATACGAAATCCTAGTTTGAAATCCTAGATTTTGTCAATTTATTAAATTTATGAAAATGAATTTTAAAATAGAAATTTTAAAAACAATAAAAGGGACTCAAAAATTGTTCAAAATATTGAAAATTATAATAAAAATTTTGTATTTTAAACTAAATTTTGAATTCTTATTTCAAGATCAACCCAATTTTGAAAATATTGGCAAAATGTTGAAAAAAATTGGCCAATGAACTGAGTAAAATTAAAAAGTAAATTAAATACCTAGTCATTTTGCTTAATACTATAAATTATGTAATTTTCAATTGATAAAGTTGAGGTATATGATATGTACTTAGATTTTGGTAAATATTTTATGATTGTATAATTTTTGTGAATTATTTCATTTAAACAATTATCAAATTTTATGAATATGAAAATCTCATAAGTGAAATAAATCAAAGAAATTGAGCCGCTAATAATTCCATTTATCAAATCTGATGAGAACTCCGTTAAAATTCAGGTTTTTATTTTGCAGTTCAAGTTATGCATATTTTTATAGGCAAATTTTGTATTTAAATTTTCAAAGTTGTTTGGCACTCAAACCTTGATTAAGTCAAAGTATAATAGTAAAATGATAAATAAATGAATGAATAAATAATTTTTTGATCCCCCAAAGCTAATCCACCTTTAAATCCTTCGATTTTGACCCAATCCCATCAAAATAATGAATAAAATATGAGTTAAATCCTTTATAAGACACGATTTAATAAGGAAAAATAACATCTAATTCAATAAAAGACAATTTATATAGATTTTATAATATGTATATTGAAATATTATCAGCTAATCTCAATATCAACAATATATTCAAAAAATTTGTACAAAATATTTCAAACAAATTTGCATAGCATGGTTCAAAAAAACATTTTGTAGATCTGTCTTTTTTACAATTTTTGAAAAAATCAGTGTATCCTGTATCATATTACAGTTCTTATAGGTATTTCAAAACATTTTTTGATAATTTAAACCTCGTTATAACGACAAAATATTCGAAATATATAAATAATACTAAAATATAGCTTATTTGAGCCCTAATTATTGCAAAATTTTTTAAAAACCTAATTTAGATTCTTATTGTGAGAGATTGTAAATGTAATGTAATGGATGATACACCGAGTTTGTTATAGTTAGATGGATGATGTTATAACGAAATTTGACTGTACTACCCACTTTATGTGACTTTATAACGAGGTTTGACTCTATTTAAATTCAGAAGAGCTGAGAATCCTACTTTTTGTCATGATGTTAATACTATTACCTATCTATGTAGTATCAATTTAATTTTTCCTAATGGAACTAATGGAGCAATCCCCCTTAAAAAACACGATTTTTTTGTTTTTGCTTTTCAAATCACCCAGCCATTCTACGTCAGTATAAACTCTATATAAAGTATAAAATGCATAAGACTTGCAGATTCGATATCTTATCCCCAGTACTAGATATTACGTATAATGTACATTTTACCGGTTCATTTTTTTCTTCAACTCAAAAAACTCGAGTCAGTAGAAGAGAGCTAGAAAAGTGCCTGAGGATTCGTAGGGGACCTCGTGTGTGAAACCTGAATGAATATTACAATCTAAAATGCATAAAACTAATATAATAATACCTATAATATGTATTGGTATAGGTACTTTATACATAGATAAAATTGTAATATTATTTAACATTAACTTTTAACTATAGAATATATGGGAGCTTTGACTCTCAAGTGTTTTTTGCTATACTTATATGGCCCAAGGGCCTGTAAGTTCAGGTTTCAACTTTGAATTTCAAGAGCAAAATAATAAAATAAGTACATAGATATAGATACATAAAATCTCTTATGGGAGTTTTACCATTGGATCTTAAAATTTTATATCTTGCAATATTACAATATCATTTCCTCAACAGACTTCATTTGAGCCCAAGTCCCAAAAAAATTAAAAAAAAATATCCATGTGTTCTCACGATTTTCATATTTAGTTTTTTAATTCAAGTGATTTTTACACATTTTTATCAGTTTTTTAGAATAAAAAGCTTGACTAAAGTTAAACAAGTATAATAATTTCTTCAAAACGTGGATTTAGTCCTGGTATATTATGTAAATATTATATTTTTCAAAATTTTGTCAAACTTCATGGATCAACCTGATAGCAAAAATTGTCCAAATTTAGGAATTTTATCAAAATTTCTAATAAGGATTTCGGGTTAAGCATTATACTCGTAGGTATGTACCTATATAAGATTTGAATAATTATTTTCTTATAGATGATTAGATACTTATTTTTGTAAGGGTCTATATTTAATTGTAATTTTGAAATTCTGAAAAAATTAATATTTCAAATTTCAAGGCAATGCCTTAAGGCTCTTTAAATACAAAGTTAATAGTGAAATATTTTGAATTGTTCAAATCATGTGGAACAATAATTGTTGATAATTTATGAGCCCCATTTTGTCATAGTAGACCAAACCCTTTCTATTATTATTTGTTTGTGATTTAAATTTCGCAATCAGAGATTATGAAATTTTTCAAAAACCTATACATTATAGTATTATAGTAATAAATATAAAGGCCTATTTACCAGTAGGTACTTGTCTACTTTCATTATTTGCAATTAGATACAGAATAATCATAAATATTTGACCAAATCAGGGTTGAATATAAAATAAGTATCTTATCGAATTCATCGAATAGCTAGTAAGCTTATTCAAGAAATAAGATTTCAAAAGATTTTCAAAATATTGAAGAAATTTTAAAAGCAAGTCTGATCCTAAATAGAAAATTTTCGATTTTTTCTTTTAAAAACGATCGTTTCGTTTTTAAATGCCTGCTGGTTCTTTCAAGTTGTATTTAATCATTATAAAAGTGGCATTAAACTGCGGCCCATTTAACTCAATTCGTGATCTGAACCATTATTGTGTATTTAAGGGTGTTCGTAGTTAAATTTTTAATTGGTTTTTTACGATTTCTCTCTCATTTTATATCTGAGCAAATATATTTCATGTTTTGTTGCTTTCAGAATTTCAGCAGTAGAACCCAGTCCCAGTTTTTTTTTCGCTTTGGACGTGAGAATTACATAATAGTAGAAAACCGGGTAAAAGTCAATACCCCGAAATTCCAACACATTTTTAACATGGGTCCTTATGGGAAAACCTCCTCAGTTTATTTGTGACCTTGTAAGTGAAAGCATCGAAATTCGGGGCTCGAAATCCGAAAATCTGTAAATCCGGCATATCAATTATCCAATTAGTGAGAGTGTGAAAAGTTTCAAAATTCAATCTTAAAAGTGTTCATTCGTAGACATCCAAGTATTCAAAATTTTATAAAATTTTATAAAATAATTCTAGATACCTACATAATACATAATAACAGCTTTACATAGAGCTACTCTACTCTACTTAAGAAATTCAATTCGGAAAATTTCTTAAATTCTATTGTAATTTTCGACAAAATCTGTTCAAAAAAATTAAAATGTGAATTTTCGAGTGTGTGATGTTTTAATTAAAAAAGTGTTTAAAAAAATGAGAAATGACTCAAATCCATGGCCAAATGTCAGAGATGGGCGATCTCCACGAGCGCCTAGCTCTATTGCAATCTGTTTTTAAATCAAAATCACAGCAAAATCAAACCCAGCTGGATATGAATCATCATCAAAATCATAATCAGGGTCAAATGACTTCAAATATAAGTAAAGGTCAACCTCCAGTACAGGGTTTAGGCTCGATGAATTCCCAAAGACCGAATGTGCTGCCATTTAGTGTACAAAATAATAACAATTATAGAACTTCCAAATTAAATGCGAATTTAATGATTTCACCTCAAATGTCACCACAAAGGTTGAATGTGATTTCCTCATATTTGGCTGAAGAGCCATATTATGAATCGATCAGTCCGGTCCCAACTCTAAATACAAGAGCTGGGCTTCGAACTCGGGATGTGAGGATGGCCGGCTCAGTTAGTGCTTGTGAATATCTGTGTTCTTGTGACTCACTAACTGTATCACCAGCGACACCTGGTTGTGTTCAAAATCCACAAACATTACCTTATACAAGCCAACATGGAGATAGCCCCTTAAGTTCTACATATGATTCGCCTATAAGATCAAATGCGACTTTTTTCCTCAGAGCTGGAATTCGCGAACAGATTCAGAAGGATGGGGTCGATTTCTCGAGGGTAAGAATTTGCTATTTTTAAAAAAAATCATATTTTCAAAAGCTTTATTTAAAACCACGATAATTGGCAAGAAAATCTAGCCTAACATAATCAGTCCCAAATGTTTAAATTAAAGAAAAACCATGCCAAAAATCATAAAATAAGGCAAATTTTTGAACTTTTAAGCTTTTGAATTTGGATTTTCAATTTTTTTTATCAAATCTTAATGAATATAATTTTTCAAATAGTACTTATATTCGGGTTTCATGCCATATATACAGATTTAAGGTCAGAAAGTGCATTAAAATCCAAAGATATTTTTGATTTCTTATGGGAAAGTTTATTTATTTTGGGTTTATTTTTTGATTTTTTTCTTGAGTTTTCTATTTAGGATTGTGTGTAAACTTGTAGTTGTTTTGTGACTATAGATGTTGTAATTAAATTAGGTTCATTGGATTAGCTCGAAAAAGCAAGTTTATTTTATTTTATTTTATTTGATAGCAATTTCCTTTGTCTGTCGACCATACGTATAGTAGTACAAATACTACTCGTATTATTCTGTACATACAGTAGCACAAATACAAATACTCGTATTATCTATTCTACTTATCCGATTAGGATTAGGATAAGATTACACAAGAGATAAAATAAAATAAAAGTTGCCCATGTAAATACCCATACAAATACAAATAGGAGTACAAAAGCCCATTTCATTAGCTCTACTTTTGAATTATTTACATCATTCTGATCATTCTAATGGACTTGATTATTTACATTGGATTTAAAATTTGAACTCAATATTATACCTATATAAGAAGTCTGGGAATTTCAAGATTTTGAGAATTAATCCGATTTTTGTACAGTATAACATTTAGCATAGTGCTAATTTATTCACCCTTTTTAGTAGCACTTACAACTTATGAGTACTCGTAATAAATGTAAATGAAATAAACCTACTTTTGCGCTTATCTTTATGACAATTTAAATATTTTACATGGGCTTTTAAGAACTTTTGTAGATTCTGGATTACAAAGTAGACAATAAAAATTATACAAGAATTATATTATTTATAATTTACACCTACCTGATTATAGGATTATTAAAAAAATTACAAAAAACCTCTGTTTTATGTCATTTTGGGGACAAAAATCGATCAAAAATATAACAAAATTGCACAATATTGTCTTTAAAATTCAATCTATAACACTAATAAATCTGTGAAATGGAACCTCTCTATAATCTATATAAAAATCTAAAAGAAAATATTCTAAAATTTTGAAAAATTGTATAATTTTTTGAGTTTTTGATGGCCAAAAAGAAAAAAATGAATCTTGTAGAATTCGCTTTAAAGCACAACTTCTAATAGGTTCCTATTAAGAGACGTTTTAGAGAAGCTCAGCTGCTCCTATATTTAGTTCATAATTTTAAAAATTATTTAAAAATTGTATAATTTAAAAAAATGTTCTCTTATTGTGTAAATTAATGCAATTTTCTAAAGACTTTAATGCCCAAGGCTTAAAAAAAGTCTAAAATAATTTGTAAGTATAATTTACACAAAGACTTGAGTTTAAAAAAAAGCAAACTTTTTTGTTTAAATAGTATCTAGGTATATGTACTTGTAAAAGTATCAGTATCATAGTGTAGTAGTAGATTGTTCTATTTAAAATTTTAAATCGAGTCATGTTTTTAATTTCTCTCTGGGAAAAGTTTAATTTTTCGGTTGTTTAATTAAGAATCTCGTTTTTCGAGCTACTATTTTCCCTTTGAATTTGACTTTGAGTGTTTCAAGTTATTCATTCATGTGATCACATTTCCGAAATACTGAACATTTACCCTGGGACCTATTACAAATTTCAAGGAAAAACCCTCTCTTTACACTAGCTGTAGCCAAGGGATAGTTTGTTAAATTTTAGGAATTTTAACAGATTTTTTGTAATTATGTAATTTATGTCTATTTTTGTATAAAAAAGTTAATATTTTGATTTATATCTAGAGATACTCTCTGAGAAATTTCAAGTATACCTAACTGGATCAGAAAAACAGAGTCTCTTCTATATGTCTAAAACTTGACAAACTATCCCCAATTTACCCCTATTACTAAGGGCATAGGGATATTTTGTGTAAATATATCAAGAAATTCTAAATAAAATAGAATTTGAGAATTGGAGAATTTGAGAAATAAAGTAAGTAAAAAGAGAAGAAAGGTCAAAGTAGACCTGACTCTGGCTTTTAGTGGAATTCGAAATAAAATAAAATAAAATTACTACAAACTTTTGAGAGGAAAGTTCCATAAGGATGTAGATGTACCAGAGACGGAACAGAATTGAAAAAATCTCTAAAAAAGTCAAAAAAAATTTATCAAAGAACTACTACAATTTGATATACAGACTTTGAGAACGAGTCCTATTTAATGAATAAGCAATTCAAGCATTTTTGTACATATTTTAAAATAAAAAATCCAATTAAAAATAGCATTCAAACTTTGGAATTTTGAATGTTTTTAGATCTTTGATTCTAAATTATGATTTTTTGAAGCTGAAAATTCCTGTAGAATTTGAAATTTGGCTTATATTGATACTCATTTAAAACCTATTTACTACTATGTGTCTCCTTAATTCAGAATTTTCGATTTTTGACTATTTGGTAGTAGTTTTGTGATCAGATTTTTGAAATTTTTTGAGATTTTTTCGACTTTACGATGGACAATCGATTCTCTCAATAAATGTCGAGCATATTATTTTCCCCCAGAATTTACTTTTTCTTTTATCCAAAATTAAATCTTTCTACTCGTATTTTCTATATGTACGAGTATTAGAACTTACTATTATACTTATCTATAGTGTACTTGCATAACATAGTGCCCAAAGTACCTTATAGAGAGTAGAATAATAGTTTGTTATAATAAAAATGTAGAAAAAAAGTTTTTTTTCTGCCAAAATGTTCAACTGAACTTATACTTGGTCTGCCTTGAAATTGAAAGTTTTAACGAACTATGAATGATATAATGTGTATTTAATTTTATACTTTGACTTAATATGTATAAAAAGTTCTTTGAAAATTTTTTAAAAAATGAGACTAATGATATACCTAGACTTCTTACAAGTTTGAAAATTAAAAAAAAATATTTAAATTCTCAAAATATACCTAGGTATCTTATATGAAAACTTTATTTTTGAAATTTTTTAGATACTTATCCAAATTTTGAGCTTTTTGAGGAAGATTTTTGCAAAATATTTAGCTATTCTTGTATTAAAAATAAGATTGCTTATAGGTTTACAACATGAGTAGATGGAACAGATCAATAAAAATTTCTTGAAATTTAATTCAAGAATGATTTATGTGCTAGATATGATGTGAAATTTGCCAAATGTTTAGAATTTCATGATATTTGAGTATTTAATAATGCATTTATTACACGATTCCATTATTCCTGCTGAAAATTAAACGTGATCTATCGATTGATATATATGGAAAAGAACAAATAGTCCTTTTGGGCATTTCCGACAAATTTCACAGATGAATGGCTGAGAACATGGAGAAAAGGTCCATTGTAAATTGAACCCTAATAATTCATTGTTTGGCACCCATTATTCCATTTAAAGTCATATTCTAAAGGTAGCCAAAATACCTATAATAACACGGTCAAACTTCTATAAAATGTAATTTACCTAAACAATTGCTTTAACAGTAAATTTTATATAGTAAAAGTACTTTATAGAGAAGCTTAAATGTACGTAAATCATATAATAGTTAGAAATGGGGTAATTTATCTTTTTCGATATGTATTTTGAGACAAATTTTTGGCTTCAATTCAGCTCGTATTCGATCAATTCAATTGACAAAATTTTGGCCCATTGCACAGATTTGTTAGGTACCTAAAAATAAAAGCTTACCTGCGTTCTGGTATTGTATAAATTAATGAAATTGTGAATTTTTGATCAATTTGATATTAATTACATTCGACTTAAAGCTTATAAAGGTTCCAAAAAAATACCTTTATCAGACCTCAATTTAGTTATAATATTTTGAAAAATATTTAAATTTGAATTATAACAAGTTATATGACCATGTTTTTAGACTTAAAAGCTAAAAATATCTAAATTTCAATCAAAAAATCTCTAAAAATCTCTAAAAAAAGCTTACTTTTAATTGACTTTATAATATCTTTAATTTTTCAATTAAGTATTGCAACTCTATTGAATTTTTTATAGGTTAAGTATTTTAATTTTTTAGTTCGAAATGTATGATATTTGCATACAAAATATGTGATTTTTTATAAAATATTTCAAAGATTTTCAATCTTTTTGCCATTTTCTTGTAGAAATCTCGTCATTTGTCAAATCAACTACTTATATACTTTAACTTGGATTGGCCTATTAACTGTGAGAAATTCGGGACAATTTATTTCGACTCCCGCAGTAAGATAAATGGGCCCATTGAACTCTGTATAATATCGAATAAATCTAGTATAACTACAATAAATTCGAATTTAGTTACCCTACTAATATTTAGTATTTACTAATCTTGAGAATTTATTGGAATTTGATCAAGTATAAAATTAATTACATTATCCCAATAAATACATACAAGTATAAGTACTATACTAAATAGCCTTAAAACTTGTGATTTTTTGACAAAAATTTGATATTTCTTTATGTTGGTTATAAAGTGTTCTAATTTTGGGTAATAAAAGTTGACACAGAAGGCAATTTTGGCCTTTTTTTGAGGCAAAAAATAGATTTTTTTTTTCTTTGTGTGTACTTTACTTATGGCTCAATTCCATTGAACTTTTCTTCTGATATTTTATTTTATTTTTGTGGTAAATAAGGACTATTACAGCCTATAGTCCCTGGTACTTATACTTATACTTATAGAGCCTATAAGGATGCTTTATGAAGGACATAAAATAAATTCCCCCTTCATTCTTGATAATCACGAAGAGTTTTTTCTGATTTTTTTTTCTTCAAAACTTTTTGAACCTTCAATTCAAATACTTATGCCTACATACATAGTAATTGTATGTTAAAAATCTCTTACTGAAATTGAAGGGAACTGTTTAAGAATGAGGGTTTGGCCGACATCCGGTGAATTAGGTGTAAATTTAAAGAAAAAAATGTTTTTTATACAAAAAAATTTAGGTATACTTGAGTATAAAGTGCATTTGAAGTTTGAATATTCACAAATACGAGTTAAATAATAAAATTTATACTTTTTTGTCAAAATTGAAGAAATATTTCAGTCAATGGGTATCAACTTATAATATTACTTCCTATTATAAATACAAATCGAGAAAAATGTTTTTATAAAAAATAGAAATTTTGGATTTTTTTTTGTAAATTTTTCTCAATTTCGGGTTTAAATAACATTAAAACTAATAGAATTTTTAAAGAGATAGATATTTTTAAAAAATATTCTTTGGGTAAGATATGCAAAGTGTATAATGTCAAATTAGGTCTAAAATTTTCCAAAATAATTTTAAAAAACCAGAAATTTAAATTTCTTGAAATAAATAATATAGAAAAATGAATGCTTTTTTGGTATTTTGGATAAAAAAATTGATCCAACTCATAAACTGAGTAATATGAAATATTTTGAAAAAAACATGAAAGAAATCTCTTCGACTTTTAATATATAAAGGCTAGAAAGCCTATTATAACCCTAACATATCCTTTGTAGGATAATTTTGATGTGATAGAGATTCTGATCCAAAATTTCAAATTTCAAAATTTTCAAATTTTTTTATATTTTATATATGATTTTCAATTATGACCTAAACTTTACACTGCATAATAAATTATCTAGAATTTTGACACTATATTTTTGATATAAAGACGATTTTAGATTTCTCTATCTAGAATCGTATGGTTTAAAATATCAAAAATTGTGGAAAAAAATATATATTTTTCTGACATTCAAATGAAAAGGAAATTGGAATTAGTTCCGCAGACAACAAATCCCAAATCTCCGAATACTCGTACATTTGAATTTTGAATAAATCACATTTATCATCACAACTTTTTTTGGATTTTTGAAATCGAAAAAAGTGTATAAAAAACTGCATTTCCAATTTCCAGAATCAAAAACTTTTCTCATTAAATTAATATTTAAATTATTCAATTCCAATTAGACTCAAATTCACAAAA
>JAQIXA010002270.1:0-18755 GCA_034699045.1 Nanhermannia cf. coronata Gr-Ori-00579 | reverse complement strand
AAGTTAAAGAATTAAACCGTGGAAGGCTATTAAAAAGGTTGCCATGTTTGTAATATTTGATTTTATCTAACCCTTAAATCCCCTAGGTAGTTTGACTAGACTTTAAAAAGTCAAAGCTCAGCAGCACAAAATTTCAAATCTCAAATACTCAAAATTCAATAAGATACTTTACTATTTACTACTTATACTTATAGGCAAAGTACTAGGTACATGTACATCTACCTGATTTATGTATTTTTAAATAAGAACCTACCTACTTTTTGCAATTTTGCCATAAAAAAACTAATTACTTTTGCCTATATTAACTTGATTCTCCATTATAATGATTAATACGAGTATTACAAGCTTCAGGCTAAATTGCACTCACATTTTAGAAGCTAATTAGTTAAGCTGTAATTTTTTCAAAAAAAAATTTCTACAAAAGATTAAAATCATAATATTTTATTAGCTCATTAAAGTACTACCTCATTTCTGACACTTGATACGAGTACTAGTGCATGTTTTAAATACCTTTAAGCTTTTTATATAATTTTTTACATAATTAACTTACAAAGTATATTATTGTAATACTTTTAGGTGTAAAATGGTTTAGTAGACTAGAACTTACTTAGAACTATAACATATAGTATCAGTAGTGCATTCCAACTTATAGCAAAAATATATTTGCAAAAAACTAAAAAAGATTTCCGACTGCATAGTACTAGTATATATATATTTTGGTTCTCGTGCGCTCCACTTATTAAAAGGAAATTCACCCACTTTTTTCATACATGCATACTCGTACATACATAAGTACAAAGAGTTTATAGACAGTATATAGTAGTACATACTAAACACAAGTACTGGTATTGTTCAAAAAGTGTTGAAAAATTATGAAGTTTTGTGAAATGGAGTATCAAGTACCAGTTGAAATACGCCAAATTAGCCAAATTAAAATGATCAAAATGCAAATAATCTGTAGATATACTTAATACCTAATGTATCTATCAAGATTTTAAGGTTTCTAAATATCTTTTAAAATTATTTTGTTAATAAGTATTCTGTAATTTTTCATTTTTTGAAAAGGATATATTCGAGTTATAATGAGCTTTCTGGCCTTTATATGAGGTTTTACATGGTAAAGGCCTGAAAACCGAATAGATCCTTTGAGTTTTAATTTTGACATTTAAGTATTTGGTAAAATTGCCCATAACCATAAACTCTATGTTATACGATACTTAATACTTATAGAAAAAGCTTTGTTTAAAAATTATAGACCAAAGTCCTGTCGAACTCTCGTTAAAACCTCAAAATGTGGGTCATTTCTATTTGCAAACAAACCTAGGTATAAGTATACTTGAGACCTGACATTTGTAGATCATTACTGAAATATACAAATTATCTACTCGAAAACTAAAAAAATTCTATAATATATGTATAGTATGTATTTACCTATATAATTTGAGCTGAACTTTGTGTTTCAAAAACCGAATAATGTTCAAATACTGATATTTAGATTAAATATATCGTGCATTTACTACTGTATTTCGTAATTTACTTTTCAAATACCAGTAGTATACCTATACTTATATGTATGGTAGTTGATTTAAGCATTTCAAATCGTGATATTTTTATCAAACTTTTTGTTTTTAGAAAAAACTTGGTTTTAGAAAAGTTAGTTAGATAGCAATTTCAATGTAATTTATAGTTTATATCGGGGAGCTATAAAACCGATAATTTAATTATAGGCAAGTTTCTCTTGAGGATTTTTTTATTACCCGATTTTCAAATGTCTTTCTTATACAGCAGGGTTGTTAATTATAGGATTTTAAGAAAATTTATTTTTATCAATTTGTTTGTTTTTAAAGACCATATAAGATTTTAACCCATGGATTTTGGTTATTTTTAATTTGTGAGTTTGAACTTCTCAATCAATGCCTAATAAAAAAAATAATTCTCAATGAATATTTAAAGCAAAATTAGATATAAACAGATACCTAGGTCAAAAATGATTTGGTTCTACCAAATTTTGACAGATATTTTATGCTTTTAATTTTCAATTTTAAAAAAAATACTCATAAATTTCATCTAAAACTCAAAAATAATTTCAACTAGGTTTATGACAAACCCTGGTCTAATAAAGGCTTTAAATTGACAATACTGAATATGAAATAAATTTTGTAATTGAAGGTTAAAATTGCCTTTAGTTTTACTCAGGGCCAAGGTGACAATATATCACCCTCATAATGACCCCATATATCTCGTGCTAATAAAAAATATCCCCGGGTATTTCCACACAAAAAACCCGAGAAAAAAAATTATCTTTTTAATGTAACCACCTATACTTATTGTATAGCACAGAATACAGTGTAATCTAAATCCTAGACAATAAACAAGTCTTATCTAAAAATACTATAGTAGGTAATTGCAAAAAACTTAGGATTATTTACGATTAGAAAATTGTACCCAAAAACTTATTAGAATTAGAACTAAAAATGAAAGTGAGAATTGGAATTAGAAATTCGTAAATCCCCCTTAATTTGGGGTAAATATTTGAGGATTTTTTTTCTACTTTTTTACAAACTTTGTTGACACGCACTTTCGACATTTATCTAACAAAGTAATACTATATCTGGGGTACTATAGTATATCAGGTTTAAAAGTGAACTTGAGGTCATTGAGGTTATATTTTGATAGAGTTTAAGTAAGATACAGTACCTACCCTACATATATGAGTTGAAAGCAATTTGCTTGATTAAATTGATAAATTTTGGAAAAGGTTTGAACAAGTTAAGTAGAGGTAAATAGGTAAATATTAAAAATTCAGGATTTCAAGTCCAAAGTCAAAATTATCAAGTACCCTAATAAATGGGCAAAATTATAAAAAATTTCATTTATTGGAGCGTAGAAATCCTTAGGTTTTAAAAAAAATCCAAAAAATTTGTATCAAATAAATTTTTTTTAAAGTAGGTACTACCAACATACGAGTATAGTAGTAAGGATATAGTAGTAGGATCAGGATCTAGTGTAGTACCTAATATAGTTAGAGTTTAAGAATTTATCAAATTTTTAAAAATTTTCATATCCTGGAATGCAAAAAATCAATTTTTTTTTACATTTCTTATCCAAAATGATATTATAAGTATAATACGAGTATAAGGTATGTATTATATTTTGACAAACTCCGAACTAATTAACTGATTTTAAAAATCTAGATCAAGTGATTAAAAGACAATTCGGTGTCTACTAACTACTAATATATTTTAAAAAATCATTCAAATTATTAATTAGAAGTTCATTTAAAAGTGTTTTTATATTGGACAATTCAGTTTAGCTATTATATTAGCTACTATACGCAGTTGTGTGGAAAAAGTCGTAGTAAAATCCGAATAAATCATAAAATCTTTGTTCAAAACCCCGATATCTTGACTTAAACTGAGCATGGCTTTACTAATCCTAAGTATTGAGGTCAGAATTTCGATATAAAATTGATATGAAAATGTAATTGATTCAATATTCCCATTTCTGACTAACTAATAAAGTATATCTCAAAATTGTAATCTAAACTGTACTTTTTCCCCAAGATTAAGTCATAAAATAAAGCACGATTTACTTAAAATTTAATTTTCGAATATTTTTGATAAGCCTTCACAATCCCTTGCCTGATTACATCCATTTCTTTAAAATTCAAATTGAAATACTCGATCAATTTCTACTACCCCTTATACTACTGTACTTTGGAAAACTTAATTAAAGTACATTGCCCTTTCAAAGCTGTATAAAATACCTATACTTATACATATAAACTCAAATCAAATCAATCTTAATTCAATTTTTGAAAGAAATGGCCTTTTTACCATATCATGATTTGGATTTGAAAATATGAACAAAATGGATTTGGGAAAAGTACTGTATGTATTTTATACCCGTAATTCAAAAAATTTTATGACTCATTTAAAGTCTACTTATAATGGTATAGAGTATACATTTGAGCCAATTAGATCACCTTTATTTTATGTATTTTTTTGTTGTAGTAAGTGTTTATTGAGTGTCAATCGATAAAATCACAAAAAAACCGTATTTTTTATTGCTTAACTCAACTCAAGTCATTAATCAAGTTCAAGTTTTTGGGGCATCTTTCCTTGCAAATAATTACTATATTTATTTCCTCTGACTCTGATCTTGATATTTTTTTTACTGAAATTTTTCCTGACTCGAGTAAATATAAAGGTCAATTGTACTATTGTATTTAAGTGGTATATCTGAGAATCATTTGTACTTTGTGATCTGATAAATTACACACTTACGATGTACAACTTAAAATGAGCACTAGGGTATATAGTATGTATTATGTATGTACTTATAAGATCTAGATTTGAAAATCATTTTTTTGCTCAAAAATCTGACAAAAAAGGATTGTACGATCTACCTACTTGGTTTCATATAAAAAATATCAGAATTGTGCAAAATTTTAAAAATTGGAAATCCACTTAAATTTATTTTGGTTCAAAAATAGAGAGATTTTTAAAATTTTAGATGAAAAACAACTTTAATTGCAATTTTTTTTATTTTCTCATAAAACTGATGATATGAGAAATGTATAATGTGATAAATAGTAGATTTTTATCGTACTGATAAGATAGATATTAACAATAAATATTTTCTATATTCGTCTTTAACCTTTGCATACCTACTGAACTGCATTTGTATTACTTTTTTTGCAAAATTTTGATGTTAAACAGACCAATCTGAATTTACTAATCGATAATTTCTAGAAAAAATACAGTATCTAGTGAAATTACTAAATGTAAATTACTAAAAAGTACAAAATCGTCAATAATTTTGAATAATTTGACTTATTTAAGCTTGACTTATCCTACAGAAACAGAATCTAAAAAACATTTTTGAATTTTTGAATTTTTAGATCATATAGGTCATAAAAATCATCAGGTCAAATTGAAAATTTCAATATTTTTAAGTCAATCGAACCGACGGTCAGAAAAGGATTCAAAAATTTTCAAATTTTTTAAAAGTTGATTTCTTATGAATGAGTTTTTTACAAGATTTAAAACTTTACTTGGTATAGGTACGAGTATCTGAAATCTAAAAATGGATATTTACTGATATTTTAGAATATGTCGCCTCTTGTACTAATGGTATTAATGATAATGATGACCTAGCTTTGTAAGTATGCATCTAAAAATGTATAGTTTATATAATGAAATCTGGATTTTTTAGGGTAATACTTCTCAACTGTTTGAACTTTATATACCCAACTTATAGTTTACTATTAGTACCCTACAAATTGAGACACTTTAAAAGAATTGAGGTCAAAATTACGTCAAATTGATTCGGACAACTTCTGCTTAAAATCCAACCTCAACTTCTCCAGTTGCAAAAAATCGATGATGAAAAAAAAGTCAATTTGAAATCTAGTCCTTGTCCTTACCCACCTACTTATGTATTTGACAGTATAAAGTAATAAACCTGACCTCATGATTCTCATCTGTATTCTATCTCCGTGCCGTAAAAATGATAAGAATTAGATGGAAAAATAATATATTTATAAAGGATAATAGAAAATAATGTAATTCAGTCGAGATGAGATACCTTAAAACTAGGATTATTCGCATCAAAAAACTCGCCATCCAGATCTCACAGATAAATGCATTTTTCCATTTATCTTCTGACTGCCTTATCTTTACATGTTCAATTTCAATGGACTTGTAGTCCTCGAATATATAAAATTATACTTATAAATAGAATCAAGTACCAAGTACTATACACTTTATATAATGTAAATTGAATTTATTTATGAGGAAAAAGTAAAGGTCAAAAGTTATTTTATTCATCTACTTTGTAGTAGGTACATATGGAGGTAATAAATAGGGCTTTTGTATACCTTATGAAAGAGATATTTCAAATTTAAAACCCGAGTCCTTGCAATTTCCCCGAATTTTTCTTTCTTTTTGTATAAAATACCCATTCAATTCAGATGTTAGCTTATTACTATACTTTGTAATATACTTAAGTATCTGTATTTATATTTTTAGGTATAGGGATATTCTACTACGTTGTGTAATAAATTTCGTTTTGGGTGATATATTTATATCCTCATTCTCAACCCTTTAAATAACAGTAATTAAATCTAAACTGACTGATTTGTTAGCTTGTTGTAGACCTTAAATTTAAAATTATTTACGAATTTCAGTCGTGATTATACTACATACAATGTATTTACAAACTCGAAGTTTTTGTAGATTCCAGATACTGGTATTAGGATGCAGATGTACAGAGTAACCTAAAATAAAGGTCCAATTTTCAAGATATAAAGTTTAAAATCTTGTAAGACACATATAAAATCAAAATTTATCAAAGTTTTAGAAATTTTTAGTCCTTTTCTGATTGCCAATTGACTATAAAAGAATCTGGAATTTTAAAGCTAGGGTAAATGAGCTTATGATATGACTTGATGACTTAAAAGTTCAAATATGTTTTATACAAGCCAGAATAAATCAATATTTTCAAAATTTTTGACGATTTTGTAAATTTTTACTATCAAATATATATTTCTTTTTTAAACTCAATTTAAATGTTCTATTTATGTATCATAAATTCTTTTTTTGCGATTAGATATTATGAAATTTAGCATTTTACTCATAAGATTAGAATCAGAAAAACTTTAATTTTGAATTTACACTACTTAAAACAGTAGTCTGAAAAAAGCACATGTTAAAATTCCCAATTGAATTCTAAATCATTGAAGCATTCAATGAGATCTTTAGAATAATTCTAAAGTGTATTTTTTTGGCCATAAGATATAGTACAAAGCTCCGACTCCATTTTTCGCCGTTTCGCTTGAATAAAGTCGATCTCTATCAAGCAAGTACATCATTCCATTATATTGTCGAAATTCAAGGCCTAGGTTATGTTCAAAAGAGTTGGGGTGTAATTCAGTATTCTGTATGTATAGCCTACACTTTTGAAGCTTTGAATGATATATTACACTAAACCATACCATCTCGGTAGTTTGGCATGTGTATTATCCAGTATAGTAGACAAGGGAGACAAGCATTAGAAAATCACAAGTTCTCTATTCTCTATAAAGGAATAGAAAGATCCGAAATCGGGGTTTTTGGTTTTCGAGGTCCAAAAACTCATTCTAAAAGTATGTAATATGTAGGTACTACAATGTATACAAAGAGAACTAGTGGTATGGTGCAACTAATGATAGGAAACTTTTGAAGGGCATCTCTTGAGAACACCCCTATCTTCGATTTTTTCCGTCATATCCTCGAAAAGTGCATAACATAACTACCATACATTATATCATAGATATAGAATGCATTTATCGGTAGATACTATAAAGAATACTATACATAATACGAGTAGTAGGTATAGTACAAGTATGTAAGTATAATGAAAATGAAATTGAAAACACCCTGCCTTGATATTTGGTACACAAACACTGGGTAAAATGTTGAAAAGTAAAAAAAAAAAATAAAAGCAAGGCAAGTGATTCATGATTTTTGTTTGAAATTATTTTAGATTTATAGTTTATAGGATGCACCTTACTTACATACATAATGCCTTAATTATTGAAAATTCATCGAACCGAAAACCCTTATGAAATTCCATTTTTAATTTCATGTATCTAAAAAGGATATGCATAGGTGTATATTGTCAGATAGTTTTTGTGACAAAGTATAATATAGATCACCAATTTTGGTAAGATTTTCAATGAGAATTTTTCATGAAAATTTCAAAATAATTTACTCAAATTAAATCAGGTAATTAACTAATTAATACCTACTATCCTAAGTCAAAAATCAGTCAAAAATATTCGAAAAAAATATAAAATTATATGGTAGCATTAGCATTACTAATAAACTAAAAATATCAATTTTTACCAATTTTTTGGACAATTTTCAAATTGCGTCGTTTAGGATTGTGAGAAATTATAATAATTCTTACTACTCGTAAGAATAATAAGGTCAAAATTTAAGTACCCTGCATAATAGGTACCCTACTTATCTATCTATAATTTTTATCAAAAACTAAAAAACCTCAAGTCAATTAATAAAATTCTTAATTAGTTTTACGAGTACCCTATAATAATATAGGTACCCTACTAATCATTATACTATACCTACATTAGTTACATTGTAGCAAAGAGAAAAGAGAATTTTCAAATTTTTTTAAAGATTTTTCTCAAATTCAGAGAAAATTTGAAATTTTGATTTTGAATGTAGTCAATTTTTTGATAATTTTTCTCTCTAAACAAGTACCTACTGTTCTACTGATATACAATCCTTGCTATTAATAATTAAGTAGGTACTTGTATATTCATTCTTGGATGCATCTGAGAGAGTCAAGATGTTGATGTTGGTCTCAACTAATTAATACTGAAAGCTTGAGTCTGAATATTTCCATTCATTTATCTTCTCCTCAAAAAATACGTTCATTTTTCAAGTTCATTTTTTACACACAAAGAATTTTGCGTACAAAGAAAGAGCTTTAACAAAAGTTTACAAAATGTTCTAAACCTAAAATCCTTTTATATGTAAATTCATGTTGACGATATGATCATGAACAAAATCTCTTTTTATCTCTGAACTTCAGGACTAAATTGACTTTGGCTAGATTTAAAAACCATGGTACTCGTAGTTTGGTAGGATACTGTATCTTTCACTAGATTAGATTTTACATAAGCTTTATTTTTACATACAAAAGTTGTACAACTTGAGCAAAATTTCCGATATTTAACTTTAACTATCAAAATTTTACTACAATTCGTGTCGATGTAGGCATATAAACTGAGGCTTATTAGTCAATAAAATGTGAGTTTTAGTTATAAAAAGAGTCCTATTTACTCTTCACAAGCTCAAAAGCCTCTCAAATTCTTAAAATTTTGAAAATCTTCGTCAAGATATGAGCATTTTGTTGATTTTTGATATGATTTTGAGAAATTTTAGTAAGTTTTTAGTACAATTTCCTACAGGAATTGTAGATTTTATGATATAGAGTAAGACTCCTTTTCTCTTGAATGAAATCCAGGATTTGGTAAGATCATAAAAGAATAATCTTTCAAGATTTCATTAAATTTTAACTACTACAGAACTGAACAGAGTTTCATTTTCATTTCAAAGTCAAAAAGTGATGTCAGAAAATAAATATGAAATGGATAATTCATTTATCAAACGTGCCAAGTTGAAGTCAAAGCCAACTTTTATTTCAGCTCTTTTTTTAGATCTTAAATCTGAAAAGGATTAGGAGACCATGTTACTACCATCAGTGTCAGTACGAGTATTGTACCTACCGATATAATAAACATTTTAAGTCCAGAAGTACTAGCTATATCAGTAGGTACGAGTACTACTAATAATAATTTTTAATACTTTTTTTTCTAAAACTCCTACGAGTAGGTACTTGAACCACCCTATATTTATGTTGAATGAAAATAAAAATACAAAATTACTTACATATTCCTCCAAGATCAACAAATGTTTGTCATTTAAAATATCAAGATATTCAAGTAAAAATATCTGCTCACTATTACAAATATGCATACCTAGAATTGCATTTTTCAGCACTAATTTTTGAAAATATAAAAAATTTAGAGTTCAAAGGCAGTTGTCCTATAATTTGGTGCATTTTAGTCAAATTATCTTAATGGATAGATACAACACAGTCGATTCAATCAAATAATATCATTCATTAAGCATATATAGATCATATAATATTCTGCCGTTTCTGATTTCAGACCTCTAGGTCAATCGAAATACTTTTAAAAATTTTTCAAAATTGGAGTAGATACAGATACAGATATACAATGTATCTCTCAAGTTTTCAATTTCTTTCAATTTTGAAAAGTTAATAATTGAATAGGTACCTACTAACATTCGTACATTATTTACCTCATAGACTTGAGACTTGAGATTTAGAATATCTACTTGATTATTACCAGTAGAAGTAGACAGTACCCTATGGTATATATTTTAGAGCTTCAAACTTCAAACTTTAAACTACCATACTTAAAAATGTCTAAAATTACAAAAATTCATTTACAAAAGCCTTTGAAAATGAAAATGTTCGAGATTTGAGATTTTATGAATATTTTATATAAAATACTGTACTTTTTTGGGTTCTTAATATATCGTACTTAAGTAGCAAACTATAGATAGGTAGGTAGGTAGGTATGTATGTTAATGTAGGTTAAGTATTTTTCTTTGAAATCTAATTAATTATTTATAAAACTAGGAACATTTATAATAGAATTACTTTGTACTCTACTCATGACTGTGAGTCTAAATAAGGACTCGTAATTTATTGCTAGTTTGTTATACAGGCACTATAGAGTACAGTATATACTGTTAAATTTATACACCTTGCAGTTTTGCCAAAATTTATTAGAGTTCATTTTAATTAACTTTTATGACCAGAGAATTTCACACAATTTCAACTCTCAAGTGTAATTGTCATATGAGTATATAAAATAACGCATTGTTTTATAGCCCAATTACACTCACATTGTCCGGTTCTTCAAAAAATGAAATTACTAAAATAAAAGAAAATAAAGTAATTTCCGGTTTTTGTCTGACAGTTTAATGGACTTTTTTATAGTAAGAAATGATCCTAAAGTACCTACATCATAGATATAGATACATAGTTTTACAAGGTTTTTATAAATAAAAATTTCATTCAATTTCATAAGTCCAGATTTCATAAATTTATAGTAGAATCGTATATCGAGTAGGTATTGGATTATGACATCACAATAACAAAAAGCTAAAATATAATGAATAAAATCTCGAATTTTGGTCCTTGCGGTTGTTATTAAAAAAATAAATTTTGTGAATTTTGAAACCCAAATATTAAATCTACTTCTATTATAAGGTTGAAATTTTGGTTAAAAGATTGGTTTTGAAGCTATTTTAAAACATTTTTCGAGAAATTTTTACAATTAATTTTATTTTAAATACATCAAGTTTGTCTTTGTAATCCTCTGGACAAACAGACAGACGGACAAATTGCAAGCAAAGTTGAATAGTAAGGGCTCGCTTCGCTCTCCCAATTGTGAAATTTGAAACCCAAATATTAAATCTATTTCTAAAATAAGGTTGAAATTTGTACTAAAAGATGAGTGCAAATTTGCCTTTAATAAAATAAAATATGAGTTTTTGTGATCCTTTAGTTTATGAATATTTATAAGGGATTTTGAGTAGAAAAAGTTCGCAATTCTTAGGTATGGTAAGTAAAAATGAAATTGCGTAAATGAATTTAAATTGTCTTGTCTACTGTTTAAGCCTACTCGGTCTGGAAATTAATGCCCTTGAATTGAATTGACATTTTTGTGACACATGGTAGATCCTAATCCTAAGTAAAAAGTGGAAAAAATGATAACTTTTCTGTACATTTACTACTATAATCCTGATCTTTATTTGGATATTTTTATATCATTCTTAAGTACTAGACTCTAGTTTTAGCTGAGCTTTCTGTATCCTACTAAAAGTATACCATCGAAATATTCAGTTTTTTTCCAAGTAGGTACTACGGATATGTACAAGGGGAAGGGGACATTTCTCTATAGATTTTAATGAGAATTGCTGTACTTATAAGGGGAAAAATCTATAAAAATAAAATAAAAACTAAAACCCCGTCTTTTACCTAACAGTCTCTGAACTTGAAATTCTTGAATATTAAATATCCCTACTAATATCTAGAAAAATATCTTGATACTCAAAATCCTTTTTTAAATTCTACAAATGTTCATGAATTCTCTTGAAAAAAAAATTCAAATTACTTATTCAGATACCATTACCTACAAGAGTTTAAAGTACAAGTACAAGTATAACAAAAGTTTTTTAAAAGTTCTAAAACATTGTAAACTGCCTTAAGAAAACGGACTAAATAAAGAAACATAGAAAAGACCTAAGATACTTAATATTTCAGACCTCTAGGCCAATCCTAGAGTCTCTAAAATACTCAGATCTTGATAAAAATTTCATTTTGACTAAAACTATATAGTTACTTTCTGAGGATTTCTTCTGGATTTTATCATATAAAATGTACCTTTTTATAACTCATAAATTTATGTAAGAAATAAGAAAACTTGATGAATAAAACATACCTACCTTTATTCTATAATCTTTCTTGCTTCATATAAAATGTATATAATCAGATGACACTTTGACTCACGTTTTCTCACACTACTACTCGTACTTTATAAATATTTCTGGAAAAAGTCGATATTTCTTAAAACTTGAAAACTTTATGTAGGTATAGGTTTATGTTTTTTGAGTATGTAGTCTGATACTGTAACCGGTTCACTATTTTTCTCACACTTTTTAATGCAAAAATTGATAGAAATCCCAGCCTACTATGAAAGTATTATAGTATTGTATGAGTAAAACAGATCAATTTGTAATTTGCACTGCTACCTTTGATTTATTGCACAAGTTTTTCAAATCATCAAATTTTATCCTAGAAGTTTTATACACTTATACTACAGATAGTAGTTGTAGGAGATAATAGTGTGGTTTTTGAGGTTTTTATCTCAAAAGTACCCTTTTATAAGTACTATAGGTAAATTGAATAAAGTTAAGTAAAATTGCCCACAAATGATGTTAGCAAGGACACTGTCTCAAGTGTAGAAGAGTGAGTAGAATAAAAGTAGAATTTTGAAAGAAAAAATTTGAGAATTCGGTTCGGATCGGTTTGTCAAATGCGAATAAGGAATCTGCAGTAAGTAGTGGGTATCCTGGAGGATATATTTAAATTGAACGAGGATCATATGGACTGTTCACATAAAAATAGAAAAATATACCTAAAGATCCATTCTTTACAATACTGGTTAGTATATGTAGTAGTAGGTAGAAATGCGCAGAACTCTTGGGATTTTTTGAAAAATCTTTCAGAGTTTCTAAAGTTCTGAGTAAAACCGGGTATCTGCGTATTTACAAATATTTCGAATCGACTTTCTCCGATACGAGACCCGGGAACTGCCGGGTAAATAAAGGATAAATTTTTGGTACTTGAGATTTTATATTTTAGAATCTATAATACCTTATACCTTATGTAGTAGATGATTGGGATTTGAGATTATAGTTTTAAGTTGAAATGTATGACTTTAGAAAATGGTAAGATTGTAAAAAAAATCCATGTGCTTTTTACTATGACTTGGTAGTCTTATGTGGGATACAATTATTTGAGTTTAAGTAGAAAAATTGGCCCAAAGCCGACAAATTAATCAAAAAGACATCAAGAGCCACAACCTAGTATACTGTAACCTAGAAAGAAGTATAAAAAAAATAAGTAATAAGGACATTACAGAATGGAAATTTTACAAAAATCCAAAAATCTTTAAAATTGACAAAGTATAAGCCCCTTGCTTAAACCTATAATGCTAAGATTTGATAATTATTTGGCGACTAACTACTTATCTTTGAGCTTTGACAATTTTTTTTAAAAACTGACATAACCTGACCTAATTTACACTAAAGTATAGCCCTTTTAATGCACAATTAGAATCGTTATCTAAAAATTAATGAATATTTTGGAAAAATTTATTTTAATGTATGTTGATACCTAATTTAAATAAAAACCCTTACTTAAATTGATTCAAAATAACTCAAAATTTGAATAAAGGATAGCCGTAATCAGATTAACGGATCTGAATCTGAATTGGTCCAATTTTTAGTGCCTATTTTGAATAGCATATGAAACATAGTAATACTCGTATTACTGTAGGTACTGTTTATTAGTTTAGTAGTCTTTTTAAATCGAGTTCAAAGAATGTAGTATGATATTTTATATTTTAAAAGCCAAAATAGCGTCAGAAAGTCATGTCAGTTGAAATTCGAAATTGAATCAAAAAACTTTTTTTAGAACACACACATAGGTACTAATATTGGTATACGAGTAGTATCTATTAGTGGGTAGTTTTTGTATCTGTTTTTATTTAAAGTTTCGAGATTTAGATTTAGATAGTCAATTCAGTTAGGTTAGGTTACTATTAATAAAAGATCTACTTATCCTAACCTATTTCGAGTATAAAAAATGGAATAAATGTACACAAACTACAGATATGTACGAGTATCTATTTAAAAATAAATATTTACTAGGACTTGAGCCAACCAAGTTACTAGTACAGTACCGTACTAGTTGTACTATACTATAGAGTGTATTCATTTGTTGATAAGTAGAATTAAAGTTGATGCAGGTAATGATAAATGCATTTTTAATTTGGGAAATCCCATCGAGTTTTGTATAAAAGAATAAAAATTATGCTTTTTGGATTTCTGGGACTTGTGATTAATTCTATTCAATTTCATAAATAATACAAATTCTATAGCGTATAGTCTCTAGACTCTATATGCAAGAAAAATTTGCATGCTTCTAATTAGCCACGAAATGAAGGAAATGTAGGTAAAGAACCATTCTTGACTATTTCAGTCTACTAATAATAACATAATAGTAAATATAGATAGTTGTAAACCAGGAAAAAGCTCAAAAATTAAAATTTCAAATAATTCCTTTTTCTAGATTCGATGCAAAAAAGCACAAAATCTTATGCGGAAATTTTCGTATTCACAAATTGTGTCACAAACTGTTAAATCCTGAAATTCCAAACTTTTTGGTCTACTTAAACTTAGAAATTTTCCAATTTTTGGCAAATTTTATCCCTAAAATGTACGAGTATAAACACTAAACACTCAATATTTTTTATAGTTATTGACGTCTTCGGACTTTGCCGAAAGAAATTTGAAACCAAAAGATACTTGGTTGCAAATTTTAAAATTTCAGACTATTCCAGTAATAGAAGCAATAACTTTTAATTCTCTTTGAAGGTTCTATCTAAAATTAAAATATTCATTGTCCCTAAAACCTTACAAATTAAAATTTTTCTTTTACGAGTAGAATCTCAAATAGGTAGATTAAAAATTGTTCAAAAATGTATTTTGGACAGACAAGACATTATAATTCTCATTTCTCTTATTAAATGAGTACAAGATACAAATTAACAAGAAAATTACATTGCCTATCTATAATACCCATATTCTAAGTATACTTATTAGAATTGGAAATTAGAGAAATCTCTAATTTTGTGAAATATCTACTTTTTAAATAACTTACAATAAGCCCTCTCTGTATAATAGGAACCAGAAATGGTCGAAAAATTTCAACTTTTTTGTTCTTAAATTGCATTCATTCATTATAGTGTGAAATTAAGGAGCTCTTGTTTTAATTATTACATCCCAAATAGCCAAATATCCTCAAATTAATTAGACTTTCTCGAAAAAAATGCAAGATTTTAGTCTTGAGCTAAAAACAGTTGCAATTGCACCCTAAAGAACTTTAAGAACTACTTGAAGTGAAATATTTATTTGGCTATTTAACACATAAATGAGTTTTTTTAGTGGGAAAACAAATAAATGTAATGGGTTTAATAACTTTTTTACAGTTGGTAGTTATTATTTCAAGCCTTTAGAAAGAGATTAGGGTTTAACCAGAAAGTTATTTTTGTAAATTACAGAATAATACCCTACTAAAAAGTAAAACATAAAAGTAGCTGAACTTGATATTTTGACTGAGGTTAGTTCAAATAATTACGAATTTTTTCATAAAAAGTCAAAAATACAATAAAATCTCAAAAATTTTGGTAAAAATCTCTAGAAATTGGAAATATTTTTAGGGAAAAATGAAATTTTTGATCAAAACCAAATACTAAATTCAGGAAATTGGCGACGTATTTTTATCAAAATAATCCATCAAAAAGTATTTAATAAGTTCAAATAATTTAGAATTATTTCGAAAAAAGTCAAAATTTACAAAAATCTCAAAATTTTGGATGAAAAACTGTACAATTTTGAAGAAAAAATGAGAATTTTGATTAGAACTAACCTTTATTAAGAGCAAATTGGAAATATTTTTGAGATTTTTATCAAATAACTGATTAAAAAGTACTTACAATTAATCAAAAAATTCTCAAAAATTGTCTTACCTTAATTTTTGTTGACCCATTAGATTATTCAATGATTTTTTTGGGAAATTTTGAGAACTTAATTTAATCTCAATTAAGAACTTAATTGAGAACTTAATAATGGTTAAATTTACAAATGTGTAGAACAATACAATTCACAAGAATTTGGAATATTTTTGTTTGCTATTTGCTGTATGGTTTTTTAAACTAATAAAGATAGGTATGTACTCTGGTATTTACTGACACTTTCAACCTTCAAAAATTACAAACACAGACCATATCGTTGTCTCGAGTTAACTGTCAAAAAAATACACCGAAATGGTCCATGTGGTCTTGAAAAATGTAAATTATATATATTCTTACTAAAATCTTAAAGCCCTTAAAAAACTTATTAACTTGGAAAACTAAACTTCCGGTTAAAACTAGTACCTCTATTATACAAAGTAGGTATAAGTAGGTAGGCTTATATTTTAAAGGTAATTTTCAATGTATATTTCTGCGTAGTTCTTGAAGTTTTGAACAATAACAAGCAACTGTTGAGAGATACTGAGCTCAAACTTTTTTAAAAACTGTATAGCTTTATTATACTCGTATGTATGAATTACCTATGTATTATATTATGTGAATGTGAAGTAAAGGTAGGTCTTAACATTTTATACCTACCTAATGTACCTATATGAAATATTATACAGAATTTTACAGATTCAGATGAGATATTGTAGTTTGAAGTTTGTGTTTTATTTGCTGAGGTGCACATATCTACGAGTATATAGCAAAAAATTCCCTCAGATTATTTTAAATGTATAATTTGAGGTTGGATTTTGAAATATATTTAGGTATTATAGGTAGGTATGTTATATTGCTAAAAAGAACCGAGGTGTATTAAATTCTTTAAAATCTACAATATACGTATGTTCCTATACAAATACATACATATTACAAAATTTCCTAATAATATGATGCAGGTAGGTACGAGTATGTTGGGTATAGATTTAAGGATACTAAACTTATAGAACTACACTAATATTAGACAGTGTAATTGGAAAATTTCGAACATCAATCTCGCCAAGATCAGTTTACAATTTTGTAATTTATTTTGAATATTTATGGATATAATTAAATTTATGCAGTTTTGTTTTGTGATAGACAACTCGAATAGATATTTGTAGATAGGTACCTATATAGATTTAGATTTAGACTAGTTTAGTTAGGGATTCTATTCTTAAGAACCTTATACTTTTAGAGATTGGATTAAGTAGGTTGGTATTGTTTATGTATTTTTATGTAGAAAATAATTGCTAACCTAACCTTTATCAACATTTTTTTGGGTATAGGATAATTAGATTTAAGTGCTTTAAATGTACTCGAAGCATGTCAAAAAGGTTCGAATAATTATCATAATTTACACATCTGTTTTTGCTAGCCCAAATACGTTGTTAAGCCTTTATTTTTGACCAAAAATTTGCACAAAAGCTAAAAAATTGATTTCCTATTTTTTATATCCTATCCTATTTGGTATTTTAAGGACAATGTCTAGTGTCTATGACCTACAATCAAAAGCTTATATTAATGACAATAATAAATTGATACTTTTTCTATCAACATTATATAAACCAGATATTCAATGGTTTAGCTATTCAATAATCGTTATAATTTGTAGTTAAATTGTATAATTTAGAAGGTATTCATAAAGTAACAGAATGTATATTGAGGGTATAGAGTATAAAAATATCAAATTTTTGAATTCGCAAATGTTCAAATAAATGCAAATTTTGCAAATAATGGAAAATGTCCGTATGAGGTATAAGGTAATTGCAAAATCACGCCCATTATTTACACCTAGCTATCCTGTATACCTATACTCGTACCTTATATACTGTACTAATTTTTATAATGTAATAATTTTTAATCACATTTCCATATGCTGGGATATAAAAATATACTGTTTATTTAGGCATAGTATAGGTATCTGTACTACTTTGTTCTTAATTCTCTATAAAATCATGCCAATGCATGTTACCAGCAGATTAGTATTTTTTATTAATAAAATATTAATTCTAATTTGCAGGACATTTGTTTGATCAAATCTCAAGTTGTCTGGTCCTGTACAAATATACACTGGCCATATCTTAGAAATTATTTCCTAAAATTACTTTGGGATGTTCTACAAAGTATTAGAACCATTAAGAATAGGCAGCTCAAAATTTAATTAAGTATGTCTAAATTAATTTAAAAAAAATGCAAACCAAGTGATTTAAAGGTAGGTATCAAAAAATGTAAAAATAATGATCATTTTGTAAATTACTTTTGGCAAACTTAATTAAATTTTTAACTAGTCTTAATGGTTCAAGGCATAATAGGACATCCCAATCATGATAATTAACTACTGTATACCCTAATTAGACATACTAGTTAACTGTATATATATATCTATATGTATATATTTTCAAAAAGCTCACTTTTTAAATGCATAATATGCATAATAAAAAAAATGACTAAAAACTCTTTTGAAATCGATAATCATCAATACCCTACCCTACCCTAATAAAAAAGCATTTTTTGTCGTAAATTGATTTGAAATTTCAATGCTATCATATACATATTATACTAACTACTAAAGGCGAAATTAAAGTTTTTATTACAATTTTGGAGCAAAGATCCCAAAGATTTGGAATTTAGAGATCGAATCGACCATTATTATGAGGTGTTGTGACAGAACCCCTAAAATTTCGTCCCTAAGGACATTTTCCATAACCTCTTTACCCCTAAAGACAAAACCCCTAAGAACATAATA
>JAQIXA010002269.1:0-18762 GCA_034699045.1 Nanhermannia cf. coronata Gr-Ori-00579 | reverse complement strand
TTGTTGAATTTGAAGAAGAATTATTTGTTAAATGACCTAGAGTTGAAGAGCCCAGTCTTCGAATGCATAACTGAAATAAAAAAAAAATACAAAAAATTAATAAATTGTCAAATTATGCCTTTTTTAACTGGAATATTATCCATATTTTTAGCTTGAAAATCGTACCTACATTATCATAATTATGTCTCAGATAATCGAATTCGAGTTGCTCTCAGATTCTCAGATTATCAAATTTTTATAACTACCTACTATTATGCCTCAGATTATAGAAATTCGTCTATTTTAGACTAGAAAAAGGTCCTAAGTTTTACACATCATATTGGATCCTAAAATTATTTAATATCTCAACTCAAATTTCGGACTTGAATTCTATACAAGATAGGGTACTCTAAATTTTGTTGTTTTTTGAAATTCAAGATGTCGGTATAGCTTCCTATGTTTATAGATAAGTTATTCAAATTAAAAGAGAATTAGATACAAAACCATTGATGATTATATTTGAGATTTTTAAGATTTTTTTAACTAGGTAGATATCACATTCTGTCTGATATGTATAAGTGAACTATCTATTACCTACTATATGAAGATACATAGTAAAATTTTTGTTTACAATTTAATCTAGCTTTTGGCTATTTTGACATTTCATTCTAGTTTTATACCTACCCTACATATATAGATAGATAAGGTATATCAGTATAGATACTTGAAATATTTACAATAAAGCATGGTTTTTATGAACAAAATTGTAATTTTTTTCATGAAAGTTTATAATTTATGACCTAGACTGTTAAATATAGGCCAGTATATCATAGTCCATACCTACGAGTACCATAGACCATCAAAGTCCTCAATAAAATAAAATTTAAGCTCTTAATTTTATTTCTGTTATTTTTTTTATACTTTGTGACATGCCCATATATGCAAGTAAATAAATATTTATTTGAAAATAACTTTCTCTGTCAATTCATAAAATAAGTAAGTAAAATTTACCTTTACACACTATATAGTACTATTACAAGTACTACTAGATTATAAGTAGATACAGTATGGATGGTATTGACTATTAAAGTAAATCACTCAATCAACGAAATTTTTCTCTCAAAAGTTATTTATTATTTATTCATTTATTCGTGCCTAATAGTAATCATCTCATAAATCTTGCCATAAGTATCCATACTTCAAGTAAATCCATATATATATGTACCTACATATATATATGAATTAATAATGCTTCTGTTTTCGAATTCAAAAATTTCTTTTGAACTTGTACCGACCGCCGACAATACTATAGTATAATACGAGTAGTAGTGACTGTTCAAAAATTTTGAAATTTTTCAAGTACTCGTAGATACTTCTACTACAATAGTATAAGTAATAGGTTAATTTTTTAAATATTATTGATAAATTCTTGATCAACAATTATAGCTTTAATAATACAGTTTGTATACGAGTAGGTTTGAGGATTTGAAGAAATTTGAAGATAATAATAATGGTCAATCAAATCAGAAGGATTCATGCGTTTTCTAATCTATCAAAGAGATTTTTAAATTGCCCTTATTAAATATCCTTAATTCGATATCAATAATATTCTTAAGTGTATGGCAATGGTAATGGTTATAGGACAATTGAACCAAGCTCTAAAATGCCAAAATTTCAATAAAAAAGATTAAAAAAAAACATCGAAGATAGTACTCGTAATACTGTGGATTCATCTTTTAATAATTTTAGAAAAATTTCAAAATTTGTTGAAAATTTTAATTTCTTGATATTCTAATGTCGCAAAATGCAAATTTGATCATTTTTTTCGATATTTTATTAAAAGTTTTATTTGGTCTAGTCTTGGTCTTGAATAGGGAATATCATACTGTATTTGCATGCATATTTGAAATTTCCACGCCTCAATTACCAATAAGTATTATTCATTTGAAATTTGAAATTTGAATACGAGTGTAATTGATAAGTTCAAATTTCAAATTTCTCTTTCGTTTGAAGTTTGAATGCTCGTAGTTAACTTGGAGCTATTTACCCTATTCTATTCTATAGTATAATCTTCAAAAATCAAAGTCTTAAGCTCGAGATAAGCTTCAAAAACTTCAAATATCATAGCCTTAAGGGTCAAGTTGTGCATTTTATAACTTTAAATTTTGAATTTTTAAGTCTACTACTAGAATAAGTCTACTACTAGAATAAGTCTGCCCCAGATTTAGATTATGACTGGATACTCATATTATAAGAATATAAAATCAGAGTCTCATCATGATTCTAGCAAATGGTTAAATCAGACTCAAATTTGAAATCAAGTTCCTTGCTAACTACTCAGAATAAGACAGGCAAAGTTCCGTAAAAGACACAAAAATTAATTTTTTTACAAAATTGTATTCAAAATTTTAAGATATTTTGCCGTGAATTTAACCATACCTATTGTATAGATATGTAAAATCGGTTATTTGAGCTAAATTGAGAGTTTTTGGACTTGAAATAATATAAGTCTCAAAAATTGAAATTTTTTCTTGAGATTTGTGAAGCTGTACGTACTTGCTTGCTTGTGTGTAAAGTGAATAAAATGCAACGGTTGAAAGTAAAATTCGGACAAAAAAAAAATTCAAAGTCGACGGTGTCTAATAATAAAAGGCTTTAGTTTGGATTTTTTTCTCCAGTACCAGCAGAGGAGATATGATGATGTCGTGCATGAATTTGAAATTTGGATTCAACTTTTAGACATTAACATTAGCAAGACCTTCAAATTCAAATCTCAAATACTCTAGTGCATTCTCTTATATGTATAATGAAATGTTCAAGTACTTATGTATATACTTATACTAAGGCATTCATCCAGTTGAAATTTGGAGGTACCTTAAGGCAAAAGTTGTACTTACTTAAGTACCTGTACCAGATAAAGTTAAGGTCTAGAATTCAAGATAGATAGGTAACTTGATTCTGATTATAAAAGTCTCAGGTCCACGCGCTTCTTTTTCTTATGAGATCATACCACAGGGCTTAAATATACTTTGATTTAAGGGCTTATATAACTTGATATAGGTAGAGCTAAAAAAGTGACAAGCTTTGAGAAAATATGAAATCTTACCCTTTTAGTAGTTTATATTTACAATCAAAATTATTTCATAAAGTAGTGCACAAAACCAGGGCAACCCAGAACTATCTTTTTTGAAAAATTGAAGCCAATTAGCTCACTATTAAATATTTATGGATTTGAATAGGTCAAAATGCAAAAATTTTACGACTAATTTTCCCAAAAATTAAGAAAATATCCAAAATCAAAGGCCTTTTACAAATGAACTTTGTGGAATTTTGAGCCAAGTTTTTCTAAAACTAGCAATTTTGAACTATATATTTAGGATATTTTTTCAGTTTTTAGAGATACTTTACCTGATCTAAATTATGTATCTATAAGTTATAATGTATGTGATGGACGCTGGAAGACTGAAGATGAGTGAGGAAAATTGTCATTTTTCTCCAAGTTTGCCATATTTTTTATAAATTCTCAAAAACTTCAATTTCATTCCAACTCCACTTATATTATTATCTTTAGATTACTAACGAGTATTATATTTTATGAATTTCTTTACCTCCTTCGTTTCGTTTCGTTTCCACCAATTTATTTACAATTTACGAGAACTTTTTGGCAAAAAAAACACAACCAAATGAATCGATAGATTTACAAAATTGCTCATTTTTTCTACAAATACTAATAAAACAAAACAAAACATGCCAATACTTATCCCCTCGTTATCCCGTACATTTCAACATTTTTTTTGTCTCAAAAATTTTAAATTACTTTCATAACTTTTGTAAAAAGTACAATAAGGATATAAAGAATCTTATCGACAAAAACTTTGATCTCTGACGAACCTTTTTTTTCTTTTAAGGTACTAGTACTGGTACATACATATACTTAGCCTTCGAATTCCTCATTTATTGATCATATTTCATGATAAAGTTGATGATTTCTTATCGAAAAATTTAAATTTAAATCTAAACAATAGATAAAGAGGAAAAAAGCCGACAAAATTCGTTAGAATTTGAATCGATGGAATTCGACAATTAGACACTTTGCCCAATAGATATCTATATGAAAAATCTGAAACTTTTTCGAATTTTTGAGTAAAATCGAGATTCTCAGGATCAGTATTGAGGATTGTATCTTGTAACTTGTGTGATACTTCCGGTTTTTAAAAAAGGTAATTATAATTATGTGTTCAAATTGTGCATGTTTTCTTGTTGTAGAAAACAAGGAGCAATAACAATAAATATGATAGATGATATGGCCATAAAGAACACGATAAAGATGAGGTAAAATGATATGATCTAGGCAATTAATATTACGTGATCTTTATCTATTAGTTTTATTGCTTTATTCTTGTGTCTTATAGTACCTATGTATAGGTACTGCAAATTTCATGTAGAAATAAATTTTGCTTTTTGCGATTACCAGAGATAAATTTGTAACTTTAGAATGGAATGAACAGAGAGGTATAAATCTTGATGATTTTTTGTGAAGAATTTGAGTAAAAAACCAACCTATTAATTAGCATAATATTGAGTTCTAACAAGATACACTAATGTGCAATTTACTAGATCGTAACTAGACTTTAAAAAATTTCGAAAATTTCTCGAAAAAATTTGCATTTCGGCATTGCTAATAGATATTATTTTTAAAATGTAATTTTGAATCTAGATTTACTGCAATTTTGGAAAGTAAGTATTAGTACCTACTGGTCCAATACCACTGGTTAAAAGTAAATACCATCTAGTCCTAGTCTATAGACTATAGTCCAAATTATAAATACTAGTAAGAATTAGCTCAAAATTGGGTAAATTTTGGATTCTATTTCACACTTTTCTTAATATTTTCCAGCTTTTTGCTAAAAAAAAGTACTCTAAAATACGCAAGAATTTTCTAATATCGATATTTTGCAATTTTCTAGATTATTTTTACCTATTGCAAAAGCTGAAAAATATTAAGAAACGTGTAAAATAGAATCCAAAATTTATATTTTGGGCTAATTCTACGAGCATTTATGTATTGGACTAGTCGGTTTTTAGATTTAGAAGCAATCAGTAGATATAGTAAGGTATTTTGTTTTGATCCTCAAATTGTCAAAATATTTTACAATCTTGTAGTAGTCAGTAGTACTAGTAGATAGTCTATGGTATTCTATAAAATTTACAAAATTTATGAACCAGTTTTTGAGAATCTCAATTTATTATAATTTTTTAGAGAGAAATCTCGGACAATTTTATTGGTCAGTCAGAAGAGTGAGTGGAAAAAATTAAATTGTTCTCTCGTGGAATGACAAAAATTTTCATTGTCTTCTTAAACTTGGACTTTTGTAGAACTTGAACTTTTATACTTTTAAGTAAGATATGCTTTCTGCATTTACTTTTGTCTAGTATTATAGTAGTACTGAAACTAAATGTCCAAATTAAACAATTAAGAATCATACTAGCATAAAAACAACAATTTAAATTGTAAAATTGTACAATTGCATTGACTTGTGTCAGTTTAGGACTTTGGCCTGCCTGTGATTTAAGTAAGTTCAATATTTGCTTAGATGAAATAAAACAATAGAATTACATACTCATACTATAGGTAGTAATTTACTTAAAAATTTAGAAACAATCAGACCGAACCTTGACTCTTTCTTGAGATTTTTACTTTTTTTGTACAAAATTTCCCAAGAGAATTCTACCTTTTTGTAAGTTCCTAATGATATTTACCAAGAAATAAGAAATGTGGCGACAAAAATTGTAAAAATACGCATTTTATCCTTATCATGATAATATTATGTTCTTTAGGTAAAGGTTTAAGGTTAAAGTTAAAGTTTAGGAAATTGTCGATTTGTACAAAAAAATCCCACAAATCGCTAATCTACACACTATATGTATAGGTAGTATAATCAATTCGTGATAAGGAAACATCAAAATCAAAAACTCGAAATATTTCGAATTTCCAGAGACTTTGTTATCTCAAAGTCTAAAAGTATTTTTGACCCTTTAAGGTCTTTTAAGACCTTAAAATACATACGTTTATGTATGGTATTTTCTAATAAAATGTGTCAAATCTTTTAAAATGCTGCAGGAATACTGTTACAGAATCTGTATTGAAATATTTTGTCAAAAATATCTATATTTAGATACTATTAAGGCAAATTCTGTTATTTGAAATACTATCTAGAATCTAGTCGGAGTAGAGAGCAATCTGATTAGATTTTTCAAAGATTTTGCAGAATCTTTGAAAAAATTCTCTTAAAAATTTGTAAAAAGCTAAAATTTTATCAGTATACTACAGATACTCTTATATATAGATACACATATAGAATTGAATTTTGACCTTTTTTTCAGACTTTTACTAAAATTTTCAAAATTTCTGTTAAATCAC
The DNA here is from genome assembly GCA_034699045.1 of Nanhermannia cf. coronata Gr-Ori-00579. NCBI lineage: Eukaryota > Metazoa > Arthropoda > Arachnida > Sarcoptiformes > Nanhermanniidae > Nanhermannia > Nanhermannia cf. coronata Gr-Ori-00579. The sequence goes on along the minus strand of JAQIXA010002269.1, from coordinate 12,362 downwards.
TTAAACTTTCATGTGGTTTATTTTACAATAATTTCGAAATTTTTTTAAAAATCTGCTTGATTTTGAAAATTGCATAATTTAGGCAGATTTACAATATTATTTTAAAATTACCCAGATTAGCCGGATTCTTAAAAGTTGATGTTTTTGTGCAATTTTTAAATTAATAGATTGGTCGCTGAGTACTAAGTAAGGTTTACTTATAATTTTGATGTTCTTAATTTTGTTAAATGTACATTTAACATCTCTAAGAAAAGAGATTATCTATGGTCATCATAATACTACTACCCTTATAATGTTCAGCTAAAAAGTGTACTTTCAACACCTTTCATTGAACTTGAAAAAAAATCCTACACATTACATATACATATATATTTCAAGATTTCAATTTCAAGTCTCACAAACTATCCTCTAAACAAGGTTTACACACCTCCTGTGAGACCCCTTAACTTAACTTTTCAAATCTCAAAATTCAACCTTTTGACTCCAATTCTATAATAACTTAGTATAAATACTCAAGTCTTAAAGCCTAGGCATTATTTAGTCTGATAAGGACTAGCTATATATACTAGTATATAGTAAGTTTGTAAAAAAATGTAAATGTCCACCTCACAGCTTCCTACTCGAACAAATTTTCAAAGGCTAGGCCCTATTACCTACAGAGCAGATCTAAAATACTTTTTTTATCTCTATCTCTCATATATGATACAGGTTCACCTTGATTTTACTTTTTAAAACTTTTAAAACTTGCACTTGTACTGTTTTACCCTACACTAGACACTAGGTAACTATTACTAAATGTATGCATAGGTAATACTGTAGTACTACTAATGTATCATATGTATAACAGGGTTTTTGTTCATGAAAAGCCGCCATAAATGAATAAATTCATAAATTTCTAATATGATTTAAACAACTACACTTACAACTACCCTCGCCCTTTATACCTAAATTTTTTTTATTTTTTTACAATCTTTGAAATCAGAATTCGATCGACTGACTTACTATGCACTTTTTTCTTCTATACTTGTTAAGTCATTATTAGATACAGTAGAACAATTCTCAAGTCATAAAAAAAGCAAAAGTATTTTTTTTTACAATTCTTGGTGGTCAAACTTATTGTTCTGTAGGGCACATACCATAGTTTATTGATTTTATCAATTTATTTTGAGGAAAAAATGTTACAATGTAGAATTAGTGGAATAAAATGGACCCTTATTATTATTGTTTTATATAACATACAACTATATTTTACTAAAATCGATCCTTTGACTTATTTTTGATTCTTCAGCCAAAAATTGAATAATTTTGGTCGAAATCTTGACATGAGAGACAAAAATTGGGCAAAATTTGCTGAATTTTGGTCGAAAATGAGAGGCAAAAATTGGCCAAAATATGAAGAATTTTGGACGAAATCTTGATATGAAAGACAAAAATTGGCCAAAATTTGCTCAAAAATTTACAAGTTTGGTCATTCTAACTAATATTATTTGTAACTTTGCCTAGTCTAAATACTGATAGTTGATTAGTGTCTCTAATCCTTAAAAATTTCAGATTTTGAAATCTAAATTGGTGCAGCCAGTAGAGTTCGAACTAGCTGAAATTTTTGCCCAAATTTAGATCAAAATTTTCTCAAATGCCTAACTATTAAATTTAAGATTCTACTGATTGTTTCTAAATCTAAAGTTTCCAAAATTATGAAATTAAGAACCTTACAAGGCCCCTTTTTATAACTAAACTTGATTATTGTAATATGGTATCGTACTTGTAAATCTATTTATTACAGGAAATTATAGATTTCTTCACCTCTGGGTCTATTCTTATTCTTATCCTATGAAAAAAATCTGAATAAATCATAAAATTTCTTCCTCAATGAGATAAATACAGTAATAAAGGGTTCAAAAATACGCCCCATTTTTGCTAATTTTGACCCAGAGAAGCCTAGGAGCTACGAGTATACAAAGAATGATATTTGAGAGATCGATTATAAATTAATAAATTATACTTGCAAAGGTCAAATCAAGTGCAAACAAAAGATAGGGAAATAGCATTTAACATTTTCTATCGATTTTGAATCATCAATAAATTTACAAACAATCTTATCTATCTATCATTTGAGGAATTATTGAAACTTTTTATGGTAGCTTATCGAATCGAGAAATAAAATTTTTTGGCCTTGTTACAACTACTAGTACTGGTAGTAGTAATATAGTAGTACCTAAAATTGCCTTTATTTTATTGTAATTGAAAATTCCCTAATTAGTAATTACTATACCTTATCAGGACTTTTAATTTTCTATTTCATTTTTTTACCAATTTCAAATTACAATTATATTGAATAATTTGCACTTTCATTTTCATTTAAATGTTCAATTGAAGTACTACTACTAGTACTATATAGTAAGTATCCTACTGTAGTAAGTGTTGAGAATCCTCACGATACTGTGTGATGTATGATTGACTTGAAAAAAAACTTAATAATTTCCTTCCACTATCAATTATGTACGATTGAATGTGAATAATCATAATTTCTATTTCATTTCTATTTCATTTCTATTTCATATTTTATTTCAATTTAAATAGACAAGATAGACAGACAGACCACACAATTTCAAAAAAAATCTAAATTGACAAGTGCCTACTATATAGTACTACTAGTACTACTACTACTTAAAAATACTACTTAATAAAAATGGCAAATTTCTCAAAATATCTAAGTACCTAGGTACTTAATTAATATTTCGAATCACATGGTCGAGTTGGAAAAAATTGCAATTTTAGATCAAAATTTCTTCAAAGAAGTTTTGCAGCCTTTATTCCAATAAAATTTCCTTATAGGGGATTTTTAGCCAGAAATTTTGGATATTATGACTATACTTTATATCAAAGTTTTTGATCAAATTTTGAAATCATAGGTTCTTTGGCCAAAAATTGAAGAATTTTGGTCGAAATCTTGACAAGGGAGACAAAAATTGGTCAAAATTTGTTCAAAAATTTATAAGTTTAGTCTTGGATCATTCTCCCAACTACTCTGTAATATTACTTGCTTGGACTAAATACTGATAGTGTCTCTGATAATCCTTAAAAATTTAAGTTTTTGAAATCTAATTGCAGCCAGAAATTAAACTAGCTGAAATTTTGGTCAAATTTTGATCAATTTTTTGTCAAATGCCTGTTAAGATCTATTAAATTTAAGGTCCTATCCTATTTTCAAAAATTTCTAAATGTTTTATTTTGAAATTAAGAACCTTTCTGGCCCCTTTTTATGAATAAACTTTAGGATACTTTTTACTAAATTATAGGTACCTAATTAAATTATTTCCACTTTTGAGCCTAAAGGGTATGAAATTCTCAAAATTTCAATTTTCCAAATCTAAAAAATGACCTAAAATTAATTTATGAAATCGTAACGAAATAAAATTTTTAAAACGCAATCCTTTACATGCATTGCATAAGCATAGTACCATAGTACTACAGATAGAGTTCTAGTTGAGTGTATAATTTAATTCATTTCCCTTTTATCTATGAGTATTTTACAAAATTATATAGCTCCTTATCTATCTCTCTGATCTTAATGGTAATTTAAATTTTTCGTACAAAAAATTCAGAAGATCCTGTATAGTACACTGTAAGTTAGCTAACCACAGGACATTCCTACACATTTGAGTGATAAATAATTATATGAACAAAACACTTCGACTTTTTGAATCAGAATTATACTACACAAGGTATTCTACTACTACAGAATTATACTACAATGACTAGACTAGGTTTAGGTCTCTGAATTTTTTTGAATAAAAAAGACTTTTGGTTTCAATTTCAAAGATTTCAAGCAGTTCTCGAAAAGCTTCAAAATCTCAACTTTCACAGGAGGTGTCAAGTTCAGGTCTGTAGGGGCTCAAACAAATCTTTTAGGATTTTTTTTTCTTCAACAAAATTTGTTTTGGTTTCATTTTCAACCCCTTTTTTGCATAATTATTAAGAAGTTTTAAGCATAAAAATTGAGATACACTTAAGCTATAAGGTATATATGCCTATAGAGATACATAGTACTTAAGTTTGAAAAAACCTCAAAATCTCAACTCGACACTCTTGAAAGATTTAAAATTTAATTCTAATTCTAATGTCATCTACCATGATCATGATTTACTTCTAATTCTAATCGTAAGTTGAGGAAACGAGTAACCATTCACTTGAGTATCCTACTTGAAAAAAATTATAATTTTGCAAAATACGAATTCTCTATTAGAAATAAATCCTACAACATCTTTTAACAAAAATTGACCAAAATTTTCATAAGAAAATCAAAATTTGGAATCAAATTTAGCTATATGAGTAGTTATATCGAATATCAAAAGAGAGTTACTGGAGAGTATGAAATAATACTGGACTTTTAATAAACTTTTTTTCTAGAAAATGATAGAAATATGCCTGCCTATACCTAGCTAAAGCTAAGAATGGTATCTATAATGACTCGAGAAAATTTATAAAAATTTCAAATTACAAAGAATTTTAAAAAAAATTTCCAACTTTTGAAAGTCGAAATCTCAAAAATTCTCAAAATTATCCCAAATTTTGATTTAAGATCATCTATAATTAATCCTTTTTGTTACTTTAATTATAATAAAAATTACTGACCTCGACTATAGAATCAAAGTTAAATGTCCTTTGACTTGATCCACGGTTATCATCATCAGAATCGCCAGAATCTCGTTCAATACCTTCATCATCAGTTTCATGTCGTCCATCTGAATCATCTATAAAATCGAAAAAAAAATTGTAAAAATTAGTACAAATCATACACAGAACTAATAAGGAAATAAATGAGAAATTTGTGCCATGTCAAATGGCATGCAATATGTACACTGTAAAGTGCTACATATACTTATAAAACTAAAAGAAATTGCAATTAAAAAGTAAAAAATGCATTAGGTTAGGTTGAAAGTACCGTTTACACACAAAAAAGGTGCAAAAAACAGAACAGAAGAGAACAGAGGATTTCATTAATTAAAAAAGCATTTTTGATGAACTATCAAAAAATTGTGAAATTAAATGAGAAATGAAATGAAATAATCAGAAATTCAAGACGAGAAGCCAACACAATATAAAGTATAGTAGGTTTGAATGGCATGATTTGTGAAATCTCATTTACCCAAAAAATTGTAAAAAAGTTGATCCACAAAAGGTCCATGAAAGATTGGAAAAATAGAAAGAAAAAAAAAGAGTTTTTTTATATTTTTGATTTGATCTGAGCTGACATACTGACTTTTTTCCTTAGGATTTTTGTATGATAAGTAAATTTACTAATTACTTGTAAACTTGTAGTAAGTCATTATGATTTATACCTGTGATATGAACTATATTAGGGTACTAGTACCTTACAATACAGGATTTTCATAGTTTAGGATACATTGGACTTGAAATTTTTTCGATATTTTATGCAGACTTGTCTAGAGGCGAAATTTCAGATTACGACTTGACATTTAAGATTGGTCTGACTTTTTGCCTTTTAAACTTTAAACTCTAAACTCTAAAAACTGTTCTTGAAAATTCAGAAACCCCACTATAACTACTAGTACTAGTAGGGTACTATATGTAGTTTGTAATCCTGTCGTTTGATATTTATTGCAAAAATTCTAAATTGTCAAGAGCTTATTCCCCTAACCTAACTTTGATCAAAAAATTGTAACTTTTTTTTAGCTAATTATAAAAATTTTGGCTTTCTAAAGCAAAAAATGTAGGTACTCGTAGTAGGGTACTCATTTCTTACTTAAAAATCAATTATTGTCCTATCTATAGTACCTATATTGAAAAAAACTTAGGTAGGTATAATCACTATAATTGTCCAAGAACTCGAATTTTTTAAACCTAAATCTAATAGGATAATATACTGATATCGTATCTGTACTGATAGGATATTATACTTTATATGAGAATCTTGTCGAAATTTTGATCAAAATTTCGATTAGAAATCCAAATACCTATTCTAAAAGTATTCTAAAAGCTAAATTTACTTATCTAACCTAACCTAAAGCAAAGAGAATTTAGATTAGAAATATACCTAGATCAAAATATTTGCATTTATAATGTCAGTGTTTGACCCATGAGATCTAAAATTAATTTGACGACATTTTGAATGTAACTATACTTTTTGGCAAAATATTTAGCAAAAAATAAATTTTTGGCAAAAATTTTCAAAAATATTTAAAATTGAGAGAAATATCATGTCATCTATTAAATGGTATTGTATTGCCAAATTGTATAACTATTACATAAACTGACCAAATTTTATTCTAAAGATCCATTATTTTTTGTCCATTTGTAATAGAACAATTGATAGGAAAAATCAGATCCAGTTTACCCTACAGTCATTTTTCTTGACAAAAATGAGCAAAATTGTACTTTTGTATAATATATGAAGTAGGTAGGGTACTACAAGTCTTACTCCATTTGACAATTAAACCACATAATATAAAGTCTGATTCATGTTCTCTCAAATACCTACATAAATACGAGTACCTACTTGTGTAAAAATTTTACTTCGAAAAAAAATGAAACTTCTTCAGTAGTAGAAACACGATCACCAATTTCTTTTATGCATCATTTTGGTTTCTTACACTCATCATCATTATCACAGACTCTACAGAGAGACTAGTAAGAAATCCAGAATTCTTAAAAAATCTTGATAAATCTCACGTTTACTACTGGCTGAAGTATTGGTTAGAATTGCAGGGAAACCAAAACCATAATGTGATTATGCAACCACAAGTTCAATTGTGAAGATTTTGAGTATATGTATAGGTATAGATAAGATTAAGTATTAAATTTGCAGTTTTGTAGTAGCTGGACAGGGGCATAAAATAAAATAAAATAAAATAATTGAAATGAATTTCAACTTTCTTCTACTATACTGTATTACTGTATCTGCCTAGTACTTTAAACTTTAAATTATTTGAATTCAAAAATTCTCAAGAGATTGGCACATTGAATACTAATACAGTAGGTATAGTAAATAAGTTTCATAAAACTTGTATTTTTCATTGGATTTATAAGTTTCTCTTCTCGAGTAATACCAGAAGGACAATGGTCAAAATCTTGATCAAAAAACAAAAATTTGTCCAGGGTACCTACTCGTACAGTATAGTTTACATATTTTAAACCTAAAATCTGCTTATAAACCATAAGAATTTAAAAAAAATTACTATCAAAATTTAGATTTATCTTCAAAAGAAACCTTATAAAAAATTTTGACAAAATTTTGAATAACCTTTAAGAATTTGGCATTCGATCATAAAAAATTCAATTTTTGTTCGAAAATATGCTGGAATTTTTGTTGGTATCATAAAAAATTTCAAAATTCTCGTAATTAAAAGCTTGGGACTTGCGACTTGGGGCATTACCCATATCATAAGGTATAAAATATGTTGAAAAATGCCAAATTTTATTGATTTTAAGATATTATCTCTTCAAAATACAGGTCCGAAGTATTGGCATTTTTCATCAAAATAATCAGAAAATTGAGAAATTGGTCTCAAAATTGACAAAATTTGATTCTTGATACTTGATGAAATGCCTTCGTGGTCCTATATATGTGAAACAGTAGTCATTTGGTTTAAGGATAAGTCGATAACTGCAAGTGGGTAGATCTTAAGTAATTTTCACAAGATTTTCGAATTGATATGATTGTATTCAAATTTCAAAACCTACGGATTAGGTTAGGATAAATGATCAGACTCGTAAAAGTCTGATTTGATTTTTTTGTATTTTTCAATCAGACTTACTATAGCATTATAGAAGTACTTATAAGTACTTGAACAAGATTTAATTTAATTTGAATCATTTGTCCAAATGTCCAAAAAAATCTCCAAAAAATGTTAAAATGCAATCAGAGGGCCAAGTATGGAGAAATCTAAATGTTTAAATTTCAATTGCACAATCAAATTCCACAGTCTTCTTATTTATTTTGATTGTAGTCTTCTTACTTCTTATGTCATTTTACCATATAGAAATACAGAATATTGAACAAGTAGTTTTAAATTTTAAGTGCCTTGACTTGTACTACTATACTCGTATAGTAGTAGATGTAATATTTAATTTAGAGTAATAAAAATAATAATACACCCACTTACATACTATACTGTATAGGTAAAGTTAAAGTAGGGTACTTATCGTTAGAGGATTAGGTTATAAAATTTTAAATGAATATTAAAAGTAATGAAAATATTTATTTTATAATTTGAATCGACTACTCGTATAGTGTTATTATTGTCATATCATTTCATTCAATTGCTTACAGAAGAATTGCAGAACCATCCCTCTACTGATATTACTCGAAAATTTTAATAGGATACTTTATTTAGGCATAATTGTATATTTCATGGGTGTCATTGTAGATTGGAATGCAATTTTCAAAATTTAGAGATACCTACTACTCGTACATACAACCTCTTGAAAGCTCTTTTTGTAAAAAATTTTGGCAAAATTTTGAATGCCAAATAGAATATTTACATTCAAAATATCGTCAAATATTAGTTTTAGATTCGTGAGATTTTTCGATCTTATTAAGAATTAGTTAGGATAAATTGGCATTATTATATCCACTATTTTCGATATGAATGTTTTTGGCTTATCGTTAGTTTAGCTCTATTAGTAGTTGTTGTATTGTAAATACTATAGGAAAGAGATTTGATATGAAATTTGCAAGTTTTTAGTCTAGAAATCCTAATATTCTAATAAGTGTTTAAAAGCTAACTTTACTAATGTAATCTAACCTAATATAACCAAAAGTAAAGAAAATTTAGATAATTTAGATCAAAAAAGTTGCATTTATAACGTCAGTGTTTATCCCTAGATATATTATAAATTTAGAATACCATAGCCAAGAGATCTAAAAATTAATTTGAGAAGATTTTGAATGTAACTAGACTTTTTGGCAAAAATATTGCAAAAAATGAATTTCTGATAAAAGTTGTAAAAATTTTAAAATTTCATTTCAACCTTCCAATCTCAAATTAATTTCATTTTACTTTCGATATTTTGAAGTATATTTAAAAAAATTTAAAAAAATATTAAAATTGAGAGAAATAACATGCAATATTATCTATTAAATGGTCATTTGTATGTATGCGAGCTATAGTAGGATTAGGGATACTGTGTTTGTATCTGTATAAGTAGGAAATCTAATCTAATCGAGTCATAAAAGGAGAAAAAGTCACTAGCCTCAGAACAGAACTCAAGTCTCAAGTCTTCAACAGGAAATCAAATAGGGCGTTTAAATTTAGTTTAAAATTCAAAATCTCAAAAAATATTCTCATATAATTGCTCAACCATTTCAAATAATTTCAATTACAATTACATTTACAACTTGAGAATGTCAACTACCAGTACTACTACTGTTAATCCTAAAATTCAAAGCATTTCAAATGCAAATCAAGGTATTTTAAATATTAAATTTTTAAATATCGAATCGAATCATAGCTATGTAGATACTACTACATATACTGCTACTTATAGGCAATTTGAGAAAACGGATTTTGAATTTGAAAGGGTGGAATAATTTAATAAAAGATTATAATTTTGCATAAATTTTTGTAAATTTTTCAATTATTTCCTAAATTAAACGTAAAGTATCCGTACTACGAATACGAGTAGTAGGTACTGCTAAGTATTTTAACAGTAGTTGTAAAGGGCCAGTCAGGAAGTTGGGTTTTTTATAAAAAAGGTAAAAATATTTGACAAATTTGAATATTTCATAGTAAAGTACTTCTACTACTATTACTACTAGTGGTATGTACAGATTTGTACAGATTTGTTGACGGAAATGTAAGGTAAGGATCTTTAATAATCAACTTTTTTGTATCCAACTAATATTCTTCTAAAAGTATTTGTGTTTTTATGATATAACAATTTTAATATTCTAAAATAATACAGCCTTTCTAAAAAATTTACTATCAACCTGTTTTATACTATAAAATGAGTATAAATGCCATACAAATACGATGATAATACATACCTATATAGTACTGGTATATTTGTATTTGACTATTGATTGTTATTCATAGTTGGTGTAAAAAAGTTGAAAAATTAAAGATATGAAAAGTTATGATCTTGTCGAGCATCTTCATTTCATTCAGAATTCTACAAAATTTTAAATTTACAATCTTTCCTCACTATCCTACCTACTACTGTAAATCTGTAATAGTGTAATACAGTGTAACTCTAATTTATTGAGATTTTGTTGTGTAAAATTAAAAAATTAGATTACACGAGTTAGTGTAGAAAGTGGATGATACAATACAGAACAAAAACAAGGTGAAACAAAATCAAGTCAATAAATAAATAATTTTATGAAAACTTTTTGTTTTGTTTTCTTTCTTTGACTTGAGGGGTTGATTAAACCATATCAGATATTTCAGATTTCAGATAGTAAATTTTAAAATGACAAAACACTTTAGTTTTAGAATTTTATAAGACAATAAGGCACAAACAACTTCAGTGCATCTTTAGCTTTAAAAACCCAAATTTCAGATACTTTTGATTTTTGTGGAAAAAAAGTGACAAAAATAAAGGAATTTTAGCATTTTCTTGAGTCAAAATTTAAAATTTTGGGCAATTTATTGAACAGATTGGTTTCGGAATTTTCATGTTTTTAGGTATAGCAATTACGAATTTTAGGATTCTAGGATATATTTAGGATTTTAGGATTACCTATATTTGTAATATTTGTCAACCGAAAAACTCAAAAATTGAGCTATAATTTACATTTTAGATCATTTATTTTTGTCTATTTTACAAAAAACTACATTCTCTGTCCATTGGAATCAAACTTTTGGCCTAAATAACATATTTTTTAAGAGTTTATTAAAGGATATCTTCAGTTTCAAATCGGCTTTTGAGCCTTTATACATGCCCAGAATTCAAAGATATCCTTTTTGTTATTTTTTAAAAATCTCCTTGCTATTTTGCAAATTTTAGAATGAAAATTACCAAAAAGCTTTGATTTTTAAAAGATATATGAAAGAGCCAGATTAGTAAAAAACGTATTTGACAATATGGCATTTTACCCAAATGTCTATATAACAATATTAGAAAAAATTATCAAGTTTAAGAGATATTTGTTTAGCAAGATACTGCTAATTTTTCATTTAGCTAATAGACCTATGACGATTACACTCTAGTACTAGTAGGTATTGTCTAATGCTCGAATTTTAAAATTTTAATTTTATGATTTGATAAAAGGGTTAGCTTGTCATTTTAAATATTAAACTTTATCTGACCTCATATTTGCTTTTTGAATTTTTAATTCTCAGAATCAGTAGTAGTATTGTATGTAGTTGATAAACAGTGGATAAGAGTCGTCGTAAATTCAAAATTTTTTAAGCAAATTAAAGCATTTCCTTGTGCAAATATCTAATATAAAGGAGAATTACCTAGCTACAATCTTATGGTAAATTTCCCAGCCTCAAGTGACCAATAAATTTACTTTCGGCACATTTTTTCAATAAATTCTTTACCATTATGTATGGGGAGAAAACAATACAAATGACAAATATATGACATTCATTTGGTCATCTTAATAAAAGATCGGTGCCAGAAATGTGAGATATGCAAAATTTGACCTATTTTATACCATTACTCCATACATACTATAGACAGATACCCCCTTTAAACTTTTAAAAGTGAAATCAAATTTTTGTAAAAATTTGTCAATTACTTACGAGTACAAAGAGCCTGAACAGAATTGATGGGAAATAATCATAAATTATGTTCAACCAATTCAAATCTAAATCATCTGATCTGAAATCGAAAGTTTCAAAAACATAAATTTGTCATAAGCCTAGCTGGATTTTCAATATGTAAAAATTGCATTTGTATTAACAACCAAATATCAAGAAGAGGCTAATCTAATGACAAAAAAATCGAAATTTTCTATCATAATATCTTCAAATATCGCCAAATTGTGCAAATTTATTCCAAAACTATATACCTATACCTAAGCAAATACCAATTAATATCATCATTTGCCAAATTTTTCAAATGATTCAAAAATTTGATTTAAAACTAAGCATTTCTGATCAAAATCACCGAAGTTTTCGAATTTTATGTCCAAATGACCAAAGCCCAATCCAAATCGTCAAATCGTCAAAATTTGCAAAGGATCTCTTCGGTTTTCAGGTCTTTACCATGTTAAGTCCCATATAAAGGCCAGAAAGCCCATTATAGCCCGAAGATATTTTTTACCTCTTTTCTAATACCATATGGATGTGTATCTTTAAAATTCAAAGTTTCATTTCTGATCTAACAGATTCGAAAATTACCTTAATGTTTATTTTTTTTAAGAAAAGGATGATTTTGTGACATTTTTG
>JAQIXA010002268.1:0-18771 GCA_034699045.1 Nanhermannia cf. coronata Gr-Ori-00579 | reverse complement strand
TCAAAGGACTTTCTCTTTTCCTCCCCCCTCTTTTCAATTTCGTGCACGAATTTGAGAATTCGACGAATTATCTAACTCAGAATTATTAAATGAGTAAAATACTTATTTAAAAAGTCTAAGTTTATGTGTGTTTCAAGTTGTATTTAAAATATTATACTTACTATTTTTAACTATATAGGTACTAAAAAGCTGTAGTGCGACGCTTATACTTGTATTTACATCAGCAAAGGTAGGCCAAAATTTTAGAAATAAAAATAAGATTTTTTTGAAATGTCTTAAATCTGAAATCTCAGCCAGTTCTGTCATCCAAATTCAAATAAACACTGAAAAACTAAATTTTGTGGTCACTTTTACAATAAATCCATTCAATAATGAGGTCAAAATCGGATATTTCAGATCATAATTGTATTTATATGATCTATTCTAAAACAGATGAGGACATTTTTTTGAATTTTTTTGTATGAGTTATACACTATTATATTTGGAGCATTCAAAAATGCCCTATTATTAATATACATATAAGTCGGGTCTTTTTGAAATTTTTAAGAATAATACAAGATATGAACTTACATTTGGCAAAGGTACTGATGGTTTCAAATTTAATCCACCTATTGGAATCATATCTTGCATCAAAGGCCTTGGATAATGAGTACTTACATGAGTGTCCAAAAATAATAAGCTAAAATTTCTCGAAACTTCATTCACACTTTGTGATTCTAAAGAAAAAAAAAGTCAAATTACGAGTAAAGTAAAAAGTAGATAGATATTTCAATATAATTTGAAAAAATTTAGACAAATCTAATATCTGTACCTTGTCCTAAATATTCTCTATAAATCCTTTCCATCCAAGTGGCATAAATATAGTTATAATAAGCCCAAAAGTAAGTATGAATCACAACATTGGATATTCTTTGTGGAAATGACATTTCATGCGAATACTTCGAAAATACAAATGGATTATATGAGGGTAAAGAAGGTGCACCAAAACCTTAAAATTTATAATAGCTAAAATTGCATAAATTTTTTTTGCTTTATTATAGCAGGTACTATTTTATTAATAATTACCTCCAAATGTCCAAGGATCACCTAAAATTATAAAAAAATTCAAAATTTTGATTTCAAATATAAAAATTTATACCTCCAACAGGACAAATTAAAATACTAGGTGCATTAATCACAGATACAATTCCATATCCACATTCCCCAAATATTGAACTTGTAAAAATCAGATCAAAATGATTCCTTTGATCATTTAGGATCTTTAGAACAGCAGGATTTTCATAGTAAGATCGACAATTGTCTTCAAAAATTGAGCCTATAGCAAAAGGATTCCAGAATGAACCGAACCAACTTTTTTTGAATTCGGCTCGAAGGTCGAAAAGTGACGGAAGTTGACCCCCAGCATACATCCCGCTTATTGATGTGATATTTTCATTTATGTATTTGTGTGGTGAGATTATAGTAAGTTTGTGACCTCGTTGAGCTGCAAAATTTAGAAAAATTTAAAAATTTAAGTTTTAATGTAATTTTAGAATATTTTGTAAAAATATCGAGTCTTAAAAGTCTAAAATCCCCAAAATCTCTCACCTAGTTCAGTAAATAGAGGTGACATGACAAGATTTTGACTTTTTGAAGCCAACAAAGTGACCACAAGAATATTTGCACATTCCCCCAAGGATAGAAATCCCAAAAAAGTTGAAATAATTTGAAAAATTTTCATTTTGACTAGTAGATTTACTTTAAAGTGTAACTTTAAAGCGTGAAATTTTAAAGTCTTTAGTTAACCTGTATGAAACATACCTACTTATAGAGCAGACGAGTTCATTCATTTGAGATATTTATTGTTTTTATGATAAATATATAATAGATAAGATTATGCATTGGGTTTTAATTTATCAAAAACTCAATTTTAACTAATATAATGTAGCTATAACGCTACTAGGATTTTGATTTTATTAGTACCTACCCTATCTGGCTGTGTTTAATCGTGTGACTTTGTTGATTATAAAACAATAGAATTATTAAGATAAAAGGTTATTTGAGGATAACGACAATAATTCAATATAATTTTGAAATTTTTATACCTATTGTATATTAGTCATAAGTGCTTTACTTATGCCTAATGGTAAATTGATATAATGATAAATGATAAATGATTAGATAACTAATATCTGTATTTATATAAATTATTGAACAAAAAATAAAACGAGTTCAAATGTCTTTAAATTCGTTTTTTATCTAATAAAAAACTGCCAACCTACTGTGTTATTTGGAACATTTTTTCAATTTTAAGATAATTTTAGATTCTATTGGATAATCAAACGTGAGTTTGATAGCCCAAAATTGAGTTTTCTGAATCGAATCTTGACTTGAAAACTATGAATTTTATTCAAATACAGATAGTAGGTACTTACATATTGAAACTTGTTATAGGTACAAGATGAGAAATAAACCCCGAAATTTGTAAACTAAACCCGAGAAATCCCTCTATCTGTATTTGTTCATCAGGATAAATTTCACATCATTTCTCCAGCAGAAGTCTCTACAAACTTTCTTCAAAATTTATTTCTGGTTTAATAAAAATATTTTCAATCTAAAGAGTATAGGCATGAATGAATTATTTACAGTGCTCAATAAGATGTGCCTAAATGTTTTTACTCAAAACAATTAAATTTAAAATTTGATCCAATCTAATGAGTTGAGTAAATGTGATAACCAGAGTATTTCAAAACAAATTGTATAATACTTTTTAAGTTAAAGACTTTAAAATTCTCAGTCCTTGGGAAACAAAGTACAATCTAAAGGACACGTTTTGCAGTTTATTTTTTAAGATCTGTTAAATATCGAATCCGGTTAAAATGTACCGGTTTATAATGTCCCAACAAGAATGTACCGGTACAAAAATGTCCCGGTTTCATTTTTTTTTTTAAATACTCTGAATTTTGATAAAATAAACTGGTCTTTAAGGCCAGTTTTTCCTAAGAAATTATCTTTTAATAATGTTAAAATCAAATCTAAAGTATACATCGATTCCCACTTCTCATTCTCCTACAGTTAAAAATACTTTATATTCTAATATATAAAAAAATCTTAACTAGGACTTAATCAACAGCTCTTTAGCAGTTGATTATAAATTGGGCGAGCAAAGGGACATTATAAACCGGTACATTTTAACCGTATTTCGTTAAATATTTATATAAGTAGGTAGGTGTATAACTTTAATTTGTCTAAAATCCTAAGTGCATCGTAGGTGGAAATTGAAAGGATCACAAAATTTTACAAAATCTGTACCTACAAGTACATTTAGGTACTGGTATAAGTAAATAGAGGATTTCCATTAAGAAATAAGAACCTTCAAATTTTATTTAGTAGATACTTACATATATAATCTGTAAATGCCTATTTAATCTTGATTTTGATCAAGTTCATGAGATATTTTATCCTAAATTATTTCAAGAATCGTAAATGAAAAAATAAAAATTAGATAATCGAGCAATACTCGTATTCTATTCTAGGAAAAAATCTTTAGATCTTAAATTCAGGTCTTCAATCTCAAACTCGAGCTTAGGTTAGGCTTATTTAAGGTCAAGAGTCTAGATCTCAAACTTGACTATACTTTTACCAGTAGTAAATTAAAACCTACAATATACCTTTAAGATACTTCTTATAATTTTGTAAAATATAGGTAATTAAAATTTATTTTAAAAAGAAATTCACAATTTATAAAGTTCAAGATTTTTAAACTTTTCAAAAGATAAAAAATTTAGCAAAATTTTTGAATTTTATAGATATTTTGCAAAGGCACTTTTTATGACAATATTTTTAGTTGATTTGACTTTTATACGAGAAATTATTCTCATTTTTATCCTCGTTTAGCTCATTCTTGCCTTACAATTACTATTAGATATGAATATATTTTCTTTTACTTGATACCACTGTACAAAGTAAATTGCGCGAATTTTGAAAATTTTGATATCATTAGATCCTTCATACATTTTTCCAAGTGTATCAAAGATTATAAACATATTTAAATACTTTTAAGTAGATACATAGTAGATAGGTGCCAAATTTATTTCAAATTAAAAAATACAAAAACCAAAACAAAAACCTTAGTATGTAAAAGAAACATGAATTTCGATGATCTCTGCTTATTGATCTAATGAGTTTTATTATTTATTAGTTAATACATACATACTTATATACTAGCATATTACTGATCAATTAGATATGTACTACATATATTGCGTACTGTACTTGTACTTGAAACCTACTCCTTATACCACAGTTAGAAGCTGGAAATTTACAAAATTAATTAGGTATCACTTGAACCTGATACTCGGTTGATAGTTGATACTCAAGTCTCACCATGGATCATTAAGAGCATAAAAAAGCATAATGAAAATCAACAATAAATACAGATACTCATTTAAGATTCAGTATAATCTAATATACAAATTTCATAATTATTTTGCCAAAATTTTTAAAGCATAATGAATCATATCAATTTGAAGAATAAATTGGATACTTTAGAGTACCCTACTTACTATGGAGTGTCTGTTGTCAAAGAACTTACAGACAAAAGGCCTACAAAAAGACAAAGGGTCTACAAGACCAACGTCCTACAGACAAAAGCCTATAGGCACATTTGACCAAAAAGACAAATGTACAACATATAAATGGCCTACATATTTCAGATTTCCTATTAAAGTATTTATTGACAAAATTTTCAAAAGTTTAACCCTCTATTCCTATATATTTTGGATATATTTTCAAAAAATTTTAGCTTAAATAAAATGTAGGCCATTTATGACATGACCTACAATTTGAGCAGTTAGATGTATTGTCTGTAGGTGCTTAGCCTGTAGGCCATTTGTCTCTGTAGGCCCTTCATCTGTAGGCCAAGGGTCGGTAGGCCTATTGTCTGTAGGTTCTTTTTTGTAGGTCCTTTGTCACAGAACCCTATGGAGAGCCTTGGATTGATATAACATTTCAATGACTCTTATTTTGTATATTTGAACAAAATGACAATTAGAGAGATACTTGTAATTGGAATTGGTATAATTGTAATTGGTTTTCACCCTGTAACTTTGTGTTTTTTTGTTTGACATAATGAATTTTAAGTTACTTTGAAAATTTAGATATGTACATAAACCAGGAACTGATATAAGATACCTCCTTATACTACCAGTAGATCAAAGAACCTGACAATTCAATTCAATTTGACACCTGGATCTTTTACACTTTGTAATGAAATCGATTGAAAAAATTTATTTTTAGCTTTTTAGCTAAACTCAAACTTTGACATTTCAGAAAAGAAAATGAACTCTCTTAAATATCAGTATGCATAAAATAGGGAAATATCTTTTCAACAGGTTTTAAAGTTTCAAAATTTAAAGTTTTTAGTTTTTACCCCAGATACACATACTGCCTACTACATTCAAAAAACTCGAAATTTTATGACCTTTGGTGTACTTAAAAATTAAACACTTGCGGCCGTTTTAGAAAAATTTTCAAAAATTTTACGAAAAAAAATTTCTTAGGTTAGGAAGTTTGAATGGTGTTTCTAGATTTCCAAAATTAAAAAATAGATTCAAGAAATTATATACAAATTCTTTTTTGGCATTATTTTCATTTTATCAAGTGTGCCAGTGGTTTTTTTAAAGTATAAAGTTGGATAATTTTGGTAATAGTTCTTAATAGCACTTAGATTACGACTTGAGAGGGACACAAAGTTCAATCAAGTGTCAGGTTCAAAACCCAAGGGAACTTTTACCCTCAAAAAATGTAAAATTGAACGGCAAAAAGACCCAGGGGAGGTTTTTACATAAAATTATCTGAAAATCAGCTCGCATATTTACACTAGGCTCTATTTGTATAGCAATTGATTGTTAAAACCGATGTAATATAGGTAAATTATAGTATCTAATTATTGTAATTAACACCACTTTTTGAAATATTGAGCTCTCGTTTGATAGTGATATTCTTATCTCAATTTTCAATTTCAAAATCCAGGTTTTTGTCCGTTTCATAGAATTACTAAATCATAGATTTCGATTTTCAAATTGAAATTTGAGATAATCAGGCAAATAACTAGATATTTTTCTAAAATAATATTCGTATGTTAAATGCAAAAGTTAATTTTGAGTATCAGTACCTATCTAATTGTAAGTGCCAAAGTAATTTGATTTATTTTCAATACTAATCTAAAATTTAGAAAATTTAAGAAAATCCCAGCTATCCTGATGGTTAATACAAAGTTCCCTTTATTTTTATACTTTTTTGTAAAAACTTGAAATAGTCATTTTAATGTTTTCAACGTCCTACTGATCTCATAGACAACGAGTAGTTCAAAATGGAGTTTCTATATAGAGAACCTTTCATTAGATAGCAAAATTTCGCCATAAGGATACCTAGTTGTAAAATGATACTTTGCTGCCTTATATAGAAGTTAGGTTCCTCAATATCAGTCCATTAATCTAAATATATTTTCAAGTCCAAAGTACATTGTTTCCTGGATGTTGAAATATTTCTTTTCCTACTTTTTCCTGACATTTAAAAACTTGAAAAAATAAATTTCTTCAAGTAAAATGTTCAAGTCCATAGAACATACTTCTTATACTAGTACTATAGTACTTACTACCTACTACATACAATATGATGGCGATGGCTAATATAATGTAAATTTGTATTTATTTGCTTTTCAAACTGAAGAAATGCACTTTAAAGAACAAAAAAGCCCATTTCCTAGAAAGTCCTTTGGATTCTTTGAAATACATACTTGAAGTTTAAAATCTTGTTGATCTTATCGTACATATACACTAATACAAACTCTATAAAAGTAAATTTTCTAGAAAATATTTTTGAAAAATCTCATAAATTGACATAAAAGTTCAAAAGATCAAACACTTTAAGGTAACCTTAAATGACAATTTAAATTGGTTTTCAAAGCCTCAAAATTCAAATTAAACACATCAAAAAAGAGGTTCAAATATCTATAAAAAATTCATGCATCCTACAAAGCTTATCATATCATGCATATATGCAGATATGCAGGTACCTGTTGGTACCTGCATATCTAAATTTTTGTAAAATAAAAAAAAGCTAATCTACTGAAATTTTATTTGGGTTCTTGAGTATTAAGAAATTTAATTTTTCGAGCTGTTCATTTTAGTATAATACTTCAAATATTATTACAATTTACATCTGAATATTATGCATATCATTATATAGCTAGTCATTACCTCCAAAACCATAACCGCCGAAAAAATCATCAATAAAATGACCAAAATCATCAAAAATTCATAACCAAGTTAATTGGAATTGGAATAGCTCATACATTGGTTTTGATTTCGGCTCAATTTGCTTGTCAATGATAGTACACAAGATATGACAGTGTCAGGTTAGATTAGGCCAAGTTAAGCTAGACTATATAAGGTCAAAATATCTCATTGGCTGTAAGGGTTTTGGCGGTAATCACCTATAACCTTATTTATACTAGGCATTATTAAATAATAAAAATCATAAAATATGATAAATTGTTTCTTTTTAACCAGAATTTTATGACTTTCTCCAAACTTAACCTACTACTACTTTCAGTACTATTATTATTAAGACAATAATAATAATAATAATAATAATTGCCCTCGAAATAAGTTCACTGCATACTCTAGGAATACACAAGTAAAGAACAATAAAAATCAAATTATTGCTTTTTATACTGTATTTATAATTAATGTAAATGGCTTTTACTACTGATCTGTATACTATCATACTTTTATAGTATATTAGTATTAGTCAAGTTATTATTTATTAATATAGGTCGTAAAAATGTACAGTTTGATAAGCATATCATGATTAAAATTTGACTTATCCTGATTCTTAGCATTAGACTTATATACTGTAGTATAGTACGGTGTAGTTATAATGTATAGGCAAATTTTAAAGATTTTTTTTTTGCCAATTTTTACGTTCTCCCTGTAGATTAATATATTAAATTTAGACGAGGATTAACTTGACATGTGTAAAAATGACGTGATTGTGTAACAAATAAGGATTTTTTTTTCTGAACTTTTACTTTCTACCCTTGTCTAACCTGAATTTTGAGAAAAAAAATTGTTATTTCACAAGATTTTCTAGAGAAATAATTCTAATCATGATACCTATTAATATGTTTATAGCAAGGAGAAAAAGCTCGAATCAAAAAAATTTCGTTATATAATCATGGTACTCGTATATATGATTTTTTTCAAAAATTTTAAAACTAAAAAGTAGTTATATAGGTATTCATGTTTTAAAATTAAAAAAAAAGATTTTTTGTACAAAGTTATGAAAACTTTTATGAGTATTTTGGTAAATTTTAAAAAATTAGTACATTCAATTCAGTCAAAAATTGAAATTAAAAAAATTTTCAAAGTTTTAAAATTTGCATAGGTATATGAAAGTATAACTTATGGTAGATACAATGCTATTTTGAGATAAGAATAATCAAAAAGTATTTACATAATTTAAGTATTTAAGTATTAGGTATGTACATTTTTTTCATAAAAACGCAGACTGAAATACTTAAATACTCTGCAGACTGCATGATACTTCTAAACTAAAATTTTTTGTCTTGAAATGCAAATTTTGTCAAATTTTTAGAGTCTCCAATCTTGATATGAATATGGTAAGTATAAAAAGGATTAAAAAATGAGGCTTTCAAACTTTTTATAGATGATTTTTTTAAAAATAGATTAATAGATAGGTACTATGAATGACCATAGTATACCTAAAAAAATACATATTCTATAAAACGGACAAGCCTCTTTTTTGAGCTTTTAGCCCGTGTTTTTCTATAGTTAATAAAGCTAGGTATACGAGTTATGAATTCCAAATCTTTTATGAAAAATTGCATCCATACTACTATATACATGTCAGTTTATATATTTTGATATTTATTTTTATATTTATTTTTACACTTTTTTAGTAAAAAATATTTCATAAATTCATACTGATCCTCTCTTATGATTACAGTTTATGTGAATCTAATATGTAGGTAGTATTTATAAAATGACAAATTTTACAAGATTAACCTATTATATATGTTCTACCATATATTTTGAGCTTTAATTTTGATTTTGCTATTCTTAGAATAGTAATAAGAATGAGAGGAGAGTTTCAAGAAACAAAAGTGAAAGTGAACTTTCTTCAATTTAAAAAGTTTTGGTTTTGAAGAAAGTGTTTAAATATTTTGTTCAAACTTTTCCCATTTGAAGGGTATAAAATACACTAATACATAATCAATTTCAAAGGTACTTGAAGCTTTTAAACTTATTTTAAATATCGTTTACATTTTCAATTTGTGAAGAAAGTTTGGAGTTTGCTAACCTCAAAGATACACCAAGCAAGTTTTTTCCACTGAATTTGAGGAAATTTTGAAAATATTAGATAAACCCAACTATCACTAATTGTTAGACTAGACTGTTCAATCCTATAGAAATTGAAATCAAGCTGGGAATCTTAATCTTTTCTGATTTTTATCAAGAAAAAATGCATCCTAAATAATATATCAAGAAAAGTGTATAAAAAACTTGAAAATAGTTAATTAAATCCTAGTTTGACGGTTCAAAGTAGCTGTATTGATTTATAAAAATGCTAGTTAGTTTATACGTAGTTTAGTATCAGTATTTGTAGCTCAATCTACAATGTATCATTAATCATTATACTTTATAAAAATTCAAAATATTATTGGCTATTACAGTTACAGAGTAATTTTTTATCAATTCTATAATAAATACTTAAAGTTATTCAAAATATCAAAAAGCTAAAATACAATCTAAAGAATACTATTTTCCGTATTATGTATGTATTACCATATTATTTTGGCCGATTAAATATAAATATTTGTTGTTTGCTTTTTATTTTTTTCGAGTATCTAAAAAACAAAGTAACTATGTATATGTAGTCAAGTTCCACTTAAGTGTGCCTTTAATTTTATAATATTATTCTGTATAATATCCAGTATTTTCCTTGATATTACAGCAATATCCTACTATGTATCTAAAAAGACTGTCTAAATCTAAATCTAAAATCTAAAATACTAAAATTTACATCTACGACAAATTGAGGATTTAACTCGTATAACTTGTAGCCAATAGTTTGATATTTGGGTACCCTGCCTACTAGAAATTTTTTACTTGTTTCTATAATAGATCTAATAGAACATTTAAATCTCTACTAATATCATACTTTACACCCATATAATAAACTAAAACACTTGCCTGTATATATGTCGTAGTTAGTATAGATATTCAGTTAGTATGTATAGAGATTCCATAAGGTTACATGTTAACCGAGTTTACTCTTGTTGAAGTTCATTTGGCATTTATACTAGCTAAAGCTAGTTTAGGTTAGGTTAGCTTATATTAGGTTAGGTTAGTTTATATGAACACTATCTAGCATTTTAGTTTGATATTATCCATATTAACTAGTGAATATCCATACTAACTGAATATCTCATACTAACGGCAACATATAGATTATATGTATGTACTATGTACGCTACTTAAAATATGAGTATGAGGTTGGCAGTTTAATTTTCAAAAATAAAATTGTCAACTTCTAAAATGCAATGGTTCAAAAAGAGACAAAATCTCCCTGTTATACTCGTACCGTTAAAACGGCCTAATAATAGTAATACAGTCTTATAAGATTTTGTTTTTAATTACGCTTAGTCTTGGTCTTGATATGTAATATGCATTACATGCATGTAAAAACTTTTCTGAATAATTATTTAATGTTCAAATGAATGGAATCAAGGATGAGTTCCATGTATTTGCTGGATTCATTGTGCAAGGCAATGCTTACGAATAGTTAGAGAATTCAGACAGATACATTTTAAATTCAAGACATCTTTGACAAAAAAATGCATATGAACCAACCCTGCACATAAAGTTAACTACATATATATATATATACATATAACTATATGTATAGTTAGTATATGTATGTAACTGAATTATATGCATTTGCTGGTAAACACGTGTCAATCAGAAAACTTGGGTAAAACCCCGAAAAAAAAACTTTGCAAGTTTCTTATTTATTTTCCGCTCTTGGTCTAATCTCAAATCTTGAGAGAAAGTAAATTAACGGATATTGAGAATCAGATGGATTCTCAAGAACAGCAACAAGACTTATACCAAAGAAACAACAAGATTACTTACTTAGCATTAGATATTTAGATAAGTACCCAAACTACAGTAGTAGGGTACTATCAGTAGGTAGTACTAGTATACAGTACAGAAAACAAATGTAAATGTAATGGGGAAAGTGTATAAGTGTATATTCGTATAAAATAAATTATCCATCACTATAAAAATAACAAAGTTTCAAATCTTTTTCCAAGTCCTTATTTCTTCGTTTCTATCGGTGGTTTCCCTTTTTTGAGGATTTCTGGATATTTCAGAGCTGGAATTACAGTGAGCAAACTCAAGGCAAAAATTTTGCACAAAAAGGTCTATATAAACCAATATATGAGGTATATATTTATCCAGTTCTCAAAACCAACTGATACCTACATACCCTTACAGATAGAACCGATAGTACTAGTAGTTTTTCGTCAATAAAGTGATCTCTTATCAAATAAAAATAAATCATATTTGTCCAAAGATCTCAATCTACCCCATTGGATATCGAGGCTTTTTCAATTGGTGCAAAATTATTGAGATTTTTCATGAAAATCGGGATATTTTTTGCCAAAAAATCAGGTTTTTACATTTTTTATAAAGTTTACTAGTTTTAAAAAGCTCATAAAAAAAGGAAGAAAATTTTCAAAATTGGTCTAATAAGCATTTTAAAATTTCAAAAAATTGGCTTGATCAAAATATTGACAAAGTTGTAAATAGCATATCAGAAATTTTTCAAATATACGAAATTATAATATCTCTAACTCATTGTAAAATTCTTAAAATCTGGTCCTTAAATGAATTAAACGGAAAAAATTAAACTGGCATTTTAGCATTTGAAATTATTTGTACATCTTTATGTACTTGTACGAGTAGAATCATAAAAAAATCTCCGACAAATTGTGACAGTTATTCAATTATTCTGGTAGAAAAGTTTGAAAATATTCGAAGATTTGATTTTTTTATTGATCATTTTAGCAGAATCCAACAACTCTAAAAGGTACTTTATATGCACTTAAAGTGATCTCAAATTACCCATTTAGTACTTAAGTACTAGCTACTACAGAGTACTTACTATAAGCACTGCTTAGACATACTTAAATGCATTTTATCTATTACAATTTTGTACATATCTGTAATATACATACCCTACCAATACATAAAATATTAAAAAGTTTAATATAGGCAAGTTTAGTGGAAAAAATTCGATTTCAATTCGAATTCTGAAAAGAAATTGGAATTGATCTCAGCAGAGCATGCAAGTGGAAGATTAAGTTTTTAAAAAAGTGATATAAAATTGCAACTTAAGATACAGAAGTTCTACAGTAGGGTATTTATTTTTAAAAAAAGTCATCTGCAAATAAGTATAGGATATGTTATATGTATTACTTTAGAAAAGTCTAAATTTTCCAAAAATGTGAAGTAAATTTGCATTTTTTGTAGTGAATGGTGCCAGTACTTTAGTAGAACTTGAGTATACTCTTCTAGAAAAAGACCAAAAACCGAGGATTGGTAAAAATTTCTACTATCTAATTAGTTTTTAATTACAGAAGTAAACATACAACATTTGCATAAATTCCCCTAAAATTTTGATAAAAAAGGGAATTTTTACGAGAAGGTAATTTTAAATTGCTCTGATCTGATTTAACCTCACCCTTATTTTGTTTAACTTTACAACTGTATAAAATTAAACCAAAAAAATCCTTACCTAACATAAACTAAAAATATTTTGGGCTTATTTCAACATACGGGGTAAAATTAGATCAAAAATATAATAGAGATAAAACAAAAAAGAGAAAAAATTTAACTTTGATCATTTTTAAAATCAACTTAAAAGATAGCATATTTTAAGGGTAAATAGTAAATTTATATTTAGGATAAAGGAGATATTGGACTTTCGGGCTTTTGTATGTTAAACCTCATATAAAAGCCAGAAACCCTGAAGATATCCTTTAAGGATAAGTCAAAATAAGTAAGTTTGTCAGGCAAATCATTTACAGATAGATAATCATTTAGGTGCTTAATTTATTCTAGTACTCGTACGGTTATTAAAATTTTGACATTTATCAAATTTTTCTGTGTAGCTGTGGGTGTAGGTAATTATAAGTATGTATTTCAAGTTTGAAAGTTTTGAAAAATTGAAATAACAAACGAAATGAGATTTTTGAAATTAGGTATCTACGATAGGGGAAATGATTAGGTATTTTTAGATTTGATTTAAAAATTTGACATTTCGATTACTTTACTTCCGTAGATTTGAAGTCCCTAGAACCTTACAATCCTCCAGGAAATTTGAATTCTAATTAAAAATGGATCCTCCAGATCAACTCCAGAATCTTAAAGCAGATTTAAATTCAGGACAAACAATCAATCTTACTGATTCTCAATTCTACAAATTTCATTCAGAAATCCATGGGCATGGAATTGAGAGTACAAATATGAATAAATATGGAGAAATTATTGATGAATATGAAATCATGGATGAAATTCCTCATCAAGAATCAATCTATTCTTTCGAATTTCAAGTTCTCATTTACATAATGTATAATTTGGTTTTTGTTGGAGCACTTTTGGGAAATTTGCTTGTAGTCATCGTCGTTTTCTCCCTACCTCGGATGCGGACTGTGACAAATTATTTAATCGCTAATTTAGCAATTGGGGATCTCCTTATGGCAGTTCTTTGTGTGCCATTTTCATATGTGGTAAATTCAGTACAATTTTTAATTCTGACAAGGTAACATTTTTGCATCAAGATTCTGGGTGCAAATCTAGAATCTTCATGTTAGTGTCATCATGGGTCTTCAAGAAAATTTTCTTTTCATGCATTTAGATTCAGTCTAACTCTTTCAAAGGTTTGATACCCTACATTCAGTATAATATCGTTCTGCCCACTGACATAATCATAAATGAATTTGAGTTTTAACCTTTTATGAGGTCGAATTCTTTCAATTCGGAACTTACATTTAAAAAGTTACCTTGTTTAAATAGAAATATTTTAATTATTTTTTAATTTTAACTTTTTTATATTTTGGTTAGGTGGTTCTGCTGCAGTATTGGCCATTTGGTGAGACTTTGTGCACAGTATTGCCACCTGCCCAGGCTATCTCTGTATTTGTATCAGCCTATACTCTGGTAGCACTTGCAGGAGACCGATACGCCGCCATTTTGTACCCACTCAGGCCGAGGCTCCGTCGATCGCAAGCTTTAATCGTCATTGCACTCGTTTGGGTCATTGCCCTCGTCACGGTCATTCCCATTATGATGACGCAGGAATTAGTTGTCAATCCACAAAACTTGACATACTGTGAAGAGGCAAGTTGTAATTTTTTTGATAATAGAGTATAGTATTAAGGACAAGATTACAGCTTATCCCACTAATGATAATTTGACATTTTACAATCCTTTTGGTCAAACATATTTAAAGTTTAGGATCATGTCCAAATATTTTTCAATTTAATGATTAAATTAGAACTTACATTTAGAATATTCACTAATAAGTTTTTAAATGTCTTAAATTACAATAGAATTGGAATGATGAGGGGCTAAAAGCGATTTATACCATGGCTCTTATGGTTCTCCAATATTTTTTTCCACTAATAGTCCTCATATTTACCTACACAAAAATTGCACTCGTAGTTTGGGGGAAAAGGTAATTGAACTACATTATACAGTATAAATATTTAGCAAAAATAAATTTAAGTAGTTAACTCTAAAATACTAAATATAGAGACTCTATATTTAGTATTTTTCCAAAGGATTTCTGTACAGTACATATACGAGTATTTGTAATTTCCAGAGCCCCAGGAGAGGCTGAAGATGCCCGAGATGCGAGGCTAGCTAAGGCTAAAAGAAAAGTAAGCTTCATTTTTTGATATACCTATTTCTAATTAGAGGTAGATAAATTTTTCAAAATCAAAATACTTTAATAATTAGAATAATACATTAATTATCTACCATCTAATACTGATTCGAAATCCCACTAGAATCCAGGAAATCAAACTTTAAAATATGAGTCCTTAGTCAAACCTACGAATAAATTGGTAAATATTTGGTCATAAGATTGTATTGACCAATTAATATTATTTAAGTATAATAGTTATAGAATGACTAGACTACTTACGATCAGTAGTTATATGATTCTGATATGATCTATCTAAGCAGATCCTGTCCTGAGAATATATGTAAGATACTAACAAACAATTTAAGTAGGGTACCTACTTACTATAATCTGTACAATTAGGTTGCTAAAAAATTTGCAAATGAAATTCTAAAATGAACCATTGGTTTTTTTAGATAGGTATGATAGAAAATTTGGTACATTTCTGGTTCAACCTTTTCAAAATGACAATATCTTAATGAGATCGAGCTTTCCAGTTTTCGAAAGAGTTTTTTTTTAATTTTAGTAGGGTACCTAGGTATTAAAATACATATCTATGTAGTATGTACTTCTATTCCATATCGGGACTTATTTTTGATTTAAAATTTAATTTTCTAATTTAATGTGCTTTAATTCTATTTATATAATAGGTAGGTGTACCAGGTATAGGTGTACCTAAACTATACTTACGATACGATTAGGCTATATTGATACTTTTGGATAATTCGAGACTCTGCATAAGTAATTAATTACAAAGTATTTGTTTAATCTGAAATTGTTTACTTTGACTATCAGTATACTCGTAGTACTTGAAAGCGTAGGAAGGTACTATGGTAGGTACTTATTTTCTAGTAGGTACATAATTATTTGCATATTCAAACATGTACCAGTGACTAGTACTATGAAGTAGTAAGCATTATTGATTTCATTTGAAGTGTCCAAATCATTCACAAATCTAAAAATAAATTGACAAATTTTTTTCTTTGAAAAGTATTTCTATACCCTACTGTTAGCTACGCAATACAAGGACTAGATACAATTGGTTTCAATTTAATTCTAAAAATTAACAACTTTTAAGTACCTAGGTGGGTTCTACTAATACTTACTTACATAATTCTAGTATGCAACTATTCTATATTATGATTGGTTTCCTGAGTAAGACCTCCCCCATTGCTTTTTTTAATTGGAAAAGTTATTTCCTACAAATATTTTTACAAGTAGGTACTAAAATAAGAAACTTGAAAGGATCTCTACTTCTTAAAATGTAAACGATTGAAAGGTTTAAATTAATTTTATATTAACAGTGCTGTAATAGATAGTAGTAAAAATGGATTATTTTAAAAAATCCCATTATTATTTTCAAGTTTTTTTGAAAACTACTCTTGTTGTTGTTGTTGTTGTTGTTAAAATTTCTTATATTGTAAAAGTTATTAGCTAACTAACTACATCTAAATTAATGATTCTAAAGGATCAATGCCAAACTTTTTTTGACATATTGAGCTTTAAAAAAAATTTAAAAAAGCTTTTTTAAACGCTCGTACTTTTTAAGAAAGTTATAAATCAATTGAGAAGCCTTGATATTATTATTGTACTATACAGTAGTGTATGTATAGTAGATAGCATCTTAAAACTTTGAAAATTTTTAAATTAGCAAAATTAGCTTTCTTTTTTCAAAAAAGTTTAAGAAAATGATTTTTTTGATAGTAGTACATTTGGTAGTTTTGATTGTAGTAGCACCCTAACTTGGGTCGCGGTAAAAATCCTATCTGCCAAAATCCTAACATACCAAAATCCTACCTCCAAAATCCCATCTGACCGAAATCCTACCTAACCAAAATCGTACCGACTGAAATCCTACCTAAACTAAAATCCCATCAAAAATCCCATCTAAATCTAATCTCAATTAAATCTTAATGTATATTTATTCATACGAGTATAAATATGAGTTAAATATATTTTGAATCTGACAAAAATTCAAAATTTTGTCAAATTTTTCAATTTTCGAGGTTTTGAGGTTTGAAAAAGCCAGATGGATTCGCTCATATACCTATTTAGATGGGATTTTAGTTTAGATGGGATTTCAGTCGGTAGGATTTTAGTTAGGTAGGATTTCGGTCAGATGGGATTTCGGAGTTAGGATTTTGGCAGCTAGGATTTTTACTGCGACTAGAAAAAAACCTTTCCAAACTATCCTTAATATACTCCTATATTAAGAAATATTAGGTATTTTAAATACAAATACTGATTATTTATTAAAAATCAAAGATTTCATTCAAACTTACCCCCACCAAATTGTTCTTCAAGTTTTACAGTCGCAATTGCTGGATTTTCTGAAAGTGTCATGACTCCACTGATTGCATTAATTCCATTCTCATCCCGATTACTAAATTTAAAGATACCACAAAATGATTATTATGTAAATTTCAAAAACAAATCATATTTGATTCATGACAAATTAAATTACCTATAAAGGATATCATAAACACCATCGGCTTCATAATAATACATTTCCATTGGACATTTAATACCTTTTGGCTCAAAAGGATTCTCACTTCTTTTGATATTATACCAAACTCCATCAGACTAGTTAAAAATTTTGAAATTTATTAATATTCATATCCACAGGTATGGTACAGATTATATAGTTTTTTATTTTTTTAAGTATTTTTTTTATGTTTTAATTTACCCTATCTGGGTCCAAACCTTCCATATAACCATGATCGTTCATTTTCGTACAAATGGCTTCGAAATCAGCAGCCCCAAATATTGAGGCAGTACAAAAAGTACAAAAAATCAAAACTTTTAGCAAAACTTCCATTTTAAAACCTTTATAATTTTTTGTGAGTCAGTTGCAAGTAAGTACGAGCATACTATTTATAGGCTAAAAAAAGACATTAAATATGTCACATTAAAATAATTTACTCTAATTATTAAGGATACAATTTGTGTTAAAAAATTGATCTTTTATTTCATTTACCTATAATTTATACCTACAAATTAGAAATACAATTTTTCCTTTTAAGTTTCTGCTATCCATTTGAATAAATAATACAAAATATTGCAATTAAAACAAGCCTGAATATACATAGAATAGAGGATACGAATTACTTATATGTAAGTACGAGATATTTCGACCTGACTATACTCATTTAAAAACTAAGTACTCTGTAATAAGTAATAAAGCTTTCAAAATATTACAAGTATTGTAAGAAATTTTTAATAAGGATCATTATTTAACTTGAACCATTTTTTTTAAATTTTAGAGTCTTATTCATACCTGTTCTGGCAATTTTTTTGAGGGAAAAACGAAAATATTTCAGGGAACCTGAATTCGATTTATTTTTGAAGTTCCAGGTTTTTTTTGAAATTCGGATTTTGATGATCCTCTGAGTTTATGATGACGGAGAATTCGAATTTCACCACAATTAGTGTCAAAATTTTCTCATAATTTGAAAACTGAGGATCATCAAAATCTGAATTTCTAAAAAAAACCTGGAATTTCGAAAATAAATCGAAACCAGGTTCCCTGAAATTTCTTAGTCATGCCTTTTAAAAGTTTGCTAGCACAAAAGCACATACATACAGTATGTTTGAGTTATGACTGAACCGATTTAAATGTGTGTAATTTTTGAATGCCTTGACGGATTCAAATTAAATATGTGTTGTTTGAAAGGTGAGATACTAACTTGAAGCTCCTACAAAGGTCAAGTTTTTAGAATGACTATATGCTGC
>JAQIXA010002267.1:0-18789 GCA_034699045.1 Nanhermannia cf. coronata Gr-Ori-00579 | reverse complement strand
GGCCCATTTTGTTTTTGGCTGATCTCGTTTTTGGTCCATCTGGTTTTTGGCCCATCTGGTTTGGCCCACCTAGTTTTGGCTGAATCTGTATACTCCCACCTACTATAACGAACTCTAAGGAACTAGACTGATCATGAGGAGCTATATAATATGATTCGCTATAGAGGCATTCCAATCTACTGTATCTAGATTCCAGAATGCTAGGACTATTATTAATTTAAGTATGTGTAATTTTTTGTACTTTAAAATAATTTATAGATTTATAGACAAGTAATAGCTCGATCGAGTCCATCTCGATCTTCACTCAAAATGATATCGAATCTACTGAGAGCAAACCCTGTAAATCTTTTGTTTGAAAAAATCCTCGAAATGAACTCAAAAACATGGCAAATCATATGAAATGAATTGTGAGCTTCTTCCAGTTCCTCCAACTGTTTCTCATTTAGACCTCCTGTATCATTTTTGAGTAAAATAATCCTTTCGAGTCTTCTTCTGTGTGAGAGTACGAGGCTTTTAATTAGACCACCAATATCCCCTGAATAAATTAAATCTGCCAGAGGGTCTCTTTTCCTCAATCGGATCACAGCACTGTCCATCTCACTCAGGGTTCTTTCAACATGTTCGATTGTACAACAGCTCGGACAATCTATCCAAAGTGAACAATGCATCGTCCATAATTCGGTCATTCTTTGGTCGAAAATTTGTCTAAATTTACGGATTGAGAATGGCCAGATTGGTAGATTTTTGCGGATTTCGTCATAAGGTGTGAGTAGACATGTGATGGTTTTTTTAAACGAAGTTTCAGTTTCTTCATCGGTGATATTTTTAATGGTGAGTGGTTCGAAATGATCCTTCCAGAATGAGCATACTTCTAAGGGTGATATTGATGGCCGAGATGTGAAGAAAAGTCCGAAAATTGACATGGGGACGGTGATGAGGAGAGTTGAGCCAAAGATTATTATCGGGATGTATCGATGTGCAAAGAATTCGGACATTGTTTGGAAATGACCCAGCTCGTACATGTGGGATTCGGGTAGGATATAATACCAGGAAAATATTTCGCCAAAGTACATGAGGGCAAAATAATAGAATGCAAAAAGTCCATGGAAAATTAACAAATTTTTGGTGGTTTTGTCGAGACCGTGGAACGCGAATATGTTCACGAGACGATTTGAGAAATTTGAAAAAACTGTTGATTTTTGATCTACTGGGTATTGAAACCTAGGCCTGGAAAATATCAAAAGATTTATCAATTATAAGCGTAATTTCGTTTAATTTAGTTGTGAAAAACCTCGTTTCGACTCATATTCAAATGTTTGGTTCTACGAAAATTCTTAGAAAGAGCTTCAAATCGAAATGAAAATTTTACTCGAATTACGCAAAAGTCGCAAGGCAAAAAAATCTAATCTTCAATCTATTAGGTCTAAAAATTGACAAAAATCGAATTTTTTTGATAAATTGACTTTGAGTTTGAGTCGATTTTTGGCCTTTTATAAAGCGATCAAAATGAAATTAAAATATTTTAGAGATTATGAACTTTGAATAATTTCAACTAAATTTCAAGAAAATTGTATAATTTCATTTTTTTTAAAGTAGAAAAATTACCGAACTGTATGATCAAATTGGACCCACATATGATAGGACAATGCTAAAACTATCATAAAAAGTATAACCCAAAAATCAAAAGCTATTGATAAAGATGCCAAGAGATATAACCGACAACCTGAAAGAAATATACCTAATTAGAATCTTTATGAAAGTTTAATTTTTAAATTTTTACCGATAGTCAAGAAATGGAAGGCAAATTTAAAGGCAGTTCTAATAATTGACTCCTTTTCAAATTTCCATTCGGTCGTGTGTTCCCGATCATGTCGATAGTGAAGTGCCTGCAAGTAGTCCTTTGCCTTTTCATCATAAGTTGCGAGTGAGACTGCTGAAAGGACCCAAGGGATTAGTAGAACTAATAACACGGTTTTACCCATGGTTAAAAAACCTAAAAATTGATAAAATTTTTATTAAATTCTAGTCTAAATTGAGTGTCTTATAAGTATAGGTACTTTTGTCCAAAGTCTCGTAGTTGAGAATGATGAGATGAATCTGAAGTAAAGTTTGTGGAAATGATTCAACAAAGGATTCATTCAAAGCAAAATCGACTTCATTCAGTTGCTTTTTCTTATAATTGCTCACGGTTTTCATGTTTTTTGTAAACTTGAGAGAATTGGAATCCCTAAAAGTATTACAGAATAGTTAAGAAATCATAATTTATCCTACTCCTGCATATTTGTAAGTAACTATTACAAGAAGGGAACAGACTTTACAGTACCCCAGGACCTAGAAAAGATGCCTTATCAATTGAAAACACAAGATCAGGACAGAAAACCTTTTTTTGTCAAATTCACTCCGATTCTTGAAATACACGAATTTTTTTCAAAACATTAGAATGCGGATTACTCTGAATTTTAAATTTTGCTAATTAGCGTTTATCTCGAGAATTCCAAATTCAGCAATAGAAATGCTATTCCTTTAATAAAAGATTTTGATTCGCGAGACAAAATAACTGCTACCTAAGGAAAATGATGATAAGGAAATATTTTTGCCAGGGTTTAGCAAGCTGGGCTGTTTTTACAAGGTTATGTATAGTGTAAAGTAAAATAGTCTGATTTCATGTCATATGAGGATCGAAGCTTACATCGAATAAGGCAAATCTCTTTGATATCCCCGAGTCCTAATCCAGTTTGGAATCAATCTACAGAAAAAAATGCTTTAAATTTAAGTATGAAATTTTTTTATATCTTTTTAACCTCCAAATTTGTATAATTGGGAATGTGAGTAAGATGAATCTCCAGGATTTTCCAGAACAGCAATTACAACAAACTTCCTCATCTGTCGTTTTCTCACTTTCAAAGCAATTTTCTCTAAAAAAATTCATAAAATTATTTTTGAAAAAGTGTCAGAAATTCTTATACGGATAGATAAAGATAACTAACTTTTCGCAATAAACCAAATTGTTCAAATATCCAACAAAAGTAATAAGAAAGAGTGTAATGGCAAAATACACATATTTTTCTTCTCTAAAGTAAAAAGTAGCTCGAAAAATATCCATCACAATATCCACAAGGAAAATGATGACTGGAATTAAAAATCCAATCCAATCAGTCAATTTCACACGTCTAAATTTATTCCAATTCCTCGTATTCGCTTCATAAAATGATCCTCCATACTTTTTCAAAGTATCTGTAAAAAACACCAGAAAACTATTAAATAATCAGCTCTGAAAAACCATATTTGAGCTAATTTTAAAACTATTTGTATTTATAAGATTTAGAAAAATCAGGTAAATATTAAAAATAATTTTGTACCAGTTTTATCAGTGGCCAGAAACGAGTCACTCTCATCAATATCTACCCTTTTAGTCGTCGAGTCTCGATCATCAGAAAGTGACAAGTTGTCCACATGGGCAACCTTGTCATCTAGACCTTCCGAATTGATTGTCACCGTTAAATCCTTTGGATTCTTTTTCTTATCCATTTTTTTTTTACAAATTTTTCAAAAATTCAAAAAAGAACCATAAAAAAGAGCTACCCCAAAAATTGATACACCTACTGAATATTTATCATTTAACCGTTTATCATATCATATCAAAAATAAACTGTTACTGAACTATCAAGTGTTTTGAGTGTTAAAAATAAAGTGTTAAAAATTATCATAAAAAATTGAAACTTGAAAGATAATTTATACTTTTACACCTCTATTAAGGTCGAAATTGTCAAATAGGCTCATATCTCATACCCAAACGGAAATACTGTTTATTTACGGATTACATATTTATGTAAATAATCGATATCTTAAATTATTACAGATTATAATTATCCGCATATCTAATGATAAAAATATCGACTTTTTTATACCTACGAGTAATACACCTTAAAAAACCTTTTAAATATCTTTTTCTACCTAAAATCAGCTTTAAAATCAAATATCCTTATCCTTAAGAGCCAATTAAGGCAAAGTTCAATTAGCCCAAAAAAGTAATCCCAATTTTTTTTCCATATTTTTATTTGTTTAGTTAATTTTGTATTTTTTAAAAGTCATTACATCAGTAGATTTACAGTATCAATTGTATATTACTAATGCCTCTTTTTTTAAACATAATTTTAATTAAAATTTGACGTGTGATTTTACTAAAATTAATTACATAATATATAATCTTGCGAGATCGCGATTGTGTGATAAATTACTCAAGATATATTTTGCTTATCTCTAAAAACAGAATTATTTTTTAAGGGTTTAGATCAGGTCCAAGTCTACTATAGTAGGTATAGGTATAGTTTTAAAAGGTATTTTTTTCTCTACTCTCTTTTAAATCTAAATCACATTGAACGAATTATCTCGATAATACGATCCTAAAAATATTTCTAATTTCTACAAACACAATTAAATTTACTTGCTGTTAATTAGACCTACGATAATATTTTTATAATCATAATAATAATAAGAATAAGAATAAAGTGACATGCAAGATTACAATTCGAAATAAGAAAGTCAGAAAGTATAAATAAATAAAAATACACAAAATGACAAAATTTACTTATAATATAATTAGAGTAAATTAAACTTAATTTTAAATTATATCTAAAACCTAATTGTAATATTTTAAATAGGCCCTAATACTTATACAATACAATACAGTAAAATACTTTACCCTATCTCTATCTCGTACAATTTTTTTTTGATTTAAAAAGATAAATATTTTTCTCTCCATTAAAATCTATAAATATTATTAAAATTCTCTCTCTCGACACTTAAATACCCTTAAAATGTCCCCTTTTCTCACTCTTGGTGATTTCAGTTCAAAAAATAAAGCTTACAATTTCAAAGGCCATCATTTACATTTTACAATCAAATCATCCATTATCCTATCTCACTTTTGTCACAGCCGATAAAAGTCTATTTTAAGGACATTCCAATTTTCAAAATCAACAAATAATGCCCAACAATTTATCTTCTCTACTATACTACGATTATTGTAACTTTTTCACAATCATAATTTACTAAATACCTAAATATTAATTTGTTAAAATCATAAGTCAGTCAAAAAAGAGCTCTTATTACATTTTAATAAACAAAATAGGATCCTTTTAATTTTTTTACTTGCAGTATTCTTAACATTTTAGGATTTAAAATTTTAAAGATTATTACGAATTTTGTGCAAATCCTATTCAATATTAAAATAGTGAGCAGTAAAATGTCTAATTAGGATTTCGATTCGGATTCATTTTGTGTTTATGTTTATCGTTTAAATAACAATATGTGGTAATTTCGAGTTTTATGGGAAAAGGTTAGGTAATATAAATGGGTACATATCGTAATATAAAAGAATAATTTCAAAAGTTTTGATTTGTTTGTAGGTTGCTTATAAAATATAGAGCTTATCTCCAAATATTGGTTTAATGATCAAGGTAGTAAAATTAAAATTAAGATCATAAAGCCTATGTAATCCTAACGGGGACACATCTCAAAATATATTAATTGCATATTAAAAGTTGTAATATGTATCTATATCCTGAACATCTCGAGTTCTAAATTGTGAGCTTTTTGCTAAAAATGTAACTTTATCTGCTTTTCCTTCAAGTGATTCTTTTACTTATTAAATCCTAGTAAGGTTTTAGGTAATTGACGCAGTTATAGTTAGTTTATTAGATAGTTTTGAGTTGTATAAAAAATTGACTATAGTATTTTCTTTGCTAATGATAGTATATTTTTTCAGCTGCTGGGGGGTTTCTTTAATAAAATTGTATTAAAAAATCCTCTAGGCAGTAAAATTATTACTTAAAAATGTACTTTATAATATAATAATAAAAATTATCTTCACAGAATTGATGGATCTTGTTGAGGAATGAGAGGAGTCATAGTTTGGCTGGGTGTTGTCCTTTCTAGACCTCTTATTTGTGGATTATCAATATCTATTAAATCGGATTCTAAATTACTTTGTCTCCGAGCGTTTTTCGATTGCTTTTCAGGTATAAATACAGATACTGCTATAGCCGCGATAACCATTAATGATCCAATTAAAAATGGCGGACCTGAACATTTTCATAAAATTGTATTATTACATTTCACTCTCATTATTATTTCATAATTAAAATTTGAGATTCTCTTAGAATTAGTATAAGTACTTACCGGGTATAAAATGAGTTACAAGATGGTGGGGGGCTTCAGTCGTAATATTAGCACCATGTTGAGCCGGATCTCCTTTCCCAGTCATTTCGGCAAGCTTGGCTTCGTCAACGTTCAAGTCGACATGAAATAAGTAAAATATTACACCATACATAGCCGGACCAAGACCGTTGCACAGGCCTATTATAGATTAAAAAAATAGTCATTATTATTAACCTCTTGAAAATGCTTTGATTTGTAGTGTATTTGAAAACTTACCTCTCATCCCTGTTACCATTCCTATTCAAATCCAAAGGATTAATTAACTCATTAAATTTAATAATTGAAAATAAATACAAATCTTTATAAAATTACAACTAAATTAATCAATAAATTTCAACCTTGCGCAAGTCCTTGTTTGTCAGGGTCTGCATTTGTCGAGACAAATGATGAAATCGCTGGATAAGTTATACTAGAAAAAGAAGCTAAAATTCCAGCTAAAAAGTAAAAAAAAAAGAGAAGATTTTGCATTATAATTACAGAATATAATATCTCTTGAATTATTCGAATTATTTGAAATTGATTGGTTACCTGACCAAATCATCCATCTTTGACTTCCTATCCCATACCAGGCTAATTGTGATAATTCAAAACACAGTCCTATTACAATAGTTTTTCTTTGTCCCAAGTTTTTCATTAAAAGGCCAATGATTGCGGTCTGAGCAACAACGCTCATTATCCCTATTACGGCAATGTAAGTTGCAATTTCCTCTGGGTAAATAAAAATGTCAAATAATAATACGAGATTAAGGTCAAATTAATAAATACAAAATTGTTTACCTGGATCGAAACCAATTACTAATCGTAGATATACAAAGATACAGGAATATTGTCCAGCCTAGTAATAAAAAAAAATAGTCATTAACCTCTTGAATATGCTTTTATTTGAATTTAAAAACTTACTTCTGGTAGATATGATAAAAAGACAGTAACACATAGTAATAATATGGTTTTATCTTTTCCGACAGATCTTAAGGCCTGAAAAGGGTCTGCTTGTTCCCAGGCTAATAATAATGAAAAAAATTCCAATCCGGATCCGTAATATAATTTTATCTAATAATAAAAATATAATACCAAGGGGAGCCCAGGCACTCGCTTTTAATTTTTGTGGGAGTGATTCTGTTAAATAATTATACAAGGTTAAGGTCAAATTAATAAATACCAATGAAAAATTAATTACCTGGAACTGCAACGAGAACGAATAAGACGTCGAGGGCAGCAATAGCGGTTGCTAAAAATAAATTACAAATTTAAAATAATGCATTAGTTCATAATTCGTAATAGCTACAGTCATGCATATCAGCAGATATCATCTAATAACTTTTTATTATAATTACCTAAAGCTACAACAGTCTCAAGTCCATAAACTTTTTCAACATAAGCGCCTAGAGCTGCAAGAAATAAATGAATAATATATCGATTAATTCTCTTTATAAAATGAATTCAGTTCAGTACAAGTGAAATTTACCTGGTGAAGTAACAAGACTGGCTGCAAAAGTTGCTGATATCAAAGCGAATGCAGATGATCTTTCCTGTTCACCTAAAAAAATAATATAAAAAAGGTTATGTTTGGTTCATTTTACGAGAAAGAGTCAACATATCATTCGCAAATGTAGTTTATTAAGTAGAGTAAAGTAATGAAATTTTTATGATTTTGAGATCAGAGTCAGAGGCGAGGCAGAAATAAAAGCTCGAAAAAGGTTAGTGCATAAAACATGAAAGAATAAAAAGATAAACAATTTATCCAATTGAGTTGAATAAATTATTATATGAATAAGGGATTTTGACTTCCCCTTCCTTTATTTTAGTAGAAAAACTGTAGCACATTCACCTAGCTAAAATTTAAATAATGTATATTTTACATAGGTATTCATTCATTCTTAAAAAAATATATTATAAAGATCCACCCGAGACAAAAAAGTAATTTGACATTTCTCTTGAATATTTCCCTGCTTGTTTTTGAAAATTTTTGGGCATAAGGCCAACACAGCAAGAGATTTTCGTCTAGTTTCATTTTATCTAATCATAAGTAAGTGAGAGTAAAAGTCAAGGCAGGAAAGAGAAGCATGCACTAAACTAAAAACTAAATATACATTCTTGCTTATACAAGTAGGACTTTATTTTGGACTAAAATAAAATTATTATTACTGTAAGTTTTATAATAATAATAATGTTGCAAATCTGTGCATCTGAGATCTTATATTTGATAAATTAAGAAACCAGGGAATATTGTTTGCCTTTTCTTTTGACACCCTGAATTTAAATTAATCACTCAAAAAACAAGAGTCTTTTAGTGAATTTGGGTGTCTACTCATTATAAGTCTAAATAGCATTTGAGAAGGCAGAAGGAGATATTAATCTAATTAGAAATAATATTAATCACTTACCCGTAGTGATATCCGCAACATAAGCAAATACAACCGAAAATGTTACAGCAAAAACTCCAGATATTGATATCATGGCAAAGTACCACCAAGTATTGAGCTAAATAAAGTAAAATCGAAATGATAAAAATCAAAATATAGTTATACATTATTTTTATTAGATCAGAATTATTGAAATTATAGCAGACTTACTTGCATAAGTGGTATTGGTGCACATGTGAAAAATACAGTCTAGAGATAAATAAAAACAAGATTACATATTATAACAAGGTACCGCCTAATATAAATTAAATCTTACAAGAACTAGAAATATTTTACGTCCCCAAACATCTGACAAAGCTCCTAGAAAAAAAAATTGATGATTTAATGTAGGTAATATTAGGAAATAGATAGATAGATAAGAAATTTTAATTACCAATAAGTGGTGCGCTCAGAAATGATAAAAATCCCTAAAAAATATAAAAATATTGTTTAATTATTATACTCATTCATATTTGATTTTTACCTAATATTAATTGTTAAGACATACGGATACGTTAACTAAATTTACTTACTTTGATACCAACAATCAGTCCATTCATAAGAAATGTATGATTTGGAAATGTATCATTTAGGACACCCTAAAAATACATTTAAAAAAATGAAAAAAATCAATAAAATATTTACCAAACTCATAACGGAAATCTTACGATCATTGGAGTAGTTAACAGTCCCCACGCAAAAAATTCAAGAAATATGACTACAAGCGCATGATGTACCGAGGGTTCGCCAATGCCCGAACCCTGAAATGAAAAAAACAAAAACAAATCAATAAATTAAAAAATCAATTACCATTTCCCTGCTATTATTAATGCAAAAAAAATTCA
This sequence comes from Nanhermannia cf. coronata Gr-Ori-00579, assembly GCA_034699045.1. Taxonomy (NCBI): domain Eukaryota; kingdom Metazoa; phylum Arthropoda; class Arachnida; order Sarcoptiformes; family Nanhermanniidae; genus Nanhermannia; species Nanhermannia cf. coronata Gr-Ori-00579. The sequence continues at coordinate 9,323 of JAQIXA010002267.1, read as the reverse complement.
GTTATATCTAACACATTGCAAATTTAAAATCTACAAATTGCATGTTTAAAAAGATTACAGTTAGTGCAATAGCACTTGACTTATTTAAAGCTTAAAATAAACAATTATTTAGTACAAAAATATCAAGTATCAATAATAGAGTAATTACCAGTCCACAAGCAAGTCTTACAAATTTCACAAATACTTCACAGCACCCCATATTTCAAAAATCACTCAAAAAAAAAGTCAAAACTTGTCTCGATTTAAAATCCAAACTACTAAAATTCAATATCTTGAGATCGATAACACGACATTAAATTCTCCATTAACAAGTCCATTAACTGCATTAATGATTTTTCAATATTTTAAAGTTCAACTTTATAGGAAGGTAGGAGTTTTATTTTTTATAGAATCCATTACAATTTCTGAATTAACTTTAGAGGTTTAGAGGAAACAGTAATTGTTATGTTGAACAATTTACGAGAGAGTACAACTAGTACTATACATATGTTATGCTTCACAGCAGCTAAACTCGTTGAACTTAAAGCTGGTAACGAACCCAGCAGCAGCAGATTACCGTTGATTTCTTTGCAAAAATATATTTTTTTTCCAACTTTTTAATACTGGGAATATAGGAATCAAAAACTAGGCAAAAAGGAAATGGAAATTTTATATCGCAAATATATATGTATACCTCTCGAGGAGAATTAACTCTCTACAAAATACAAAAACTAATTTTAGAACTGCCAACTTTTTCTATTATATAATGATGGTAAATGGCAAAAACAAATATATAAAATACTACCTACCTATATTTTTAAACTTATATTATATCCTGTAGTATCAAATCAAGTAACTAGTTATAGAATAAAGAGAAAGGGTGAGAAGACCAAGAAGATGGAATCTTTTTTATACACCTTCTTAATACACCTAATCTTCTACTTTTTAAATTTTGCAGTCTATAAAACTAGTACTGATATTATAGAAAATACAATATTTGCCAGCTGCATTTTTCTACAAAATATATTGCAATTCTTGTATAATATCCTCAAGCGTTTTTTAATATTTCATACAGAATATATGATACAAAATATACCTGATTTACCTCTAAAATTCTTATTCTTCTACTTCTACTATATATAATATGGTATATTGTAGAATTTTATATTTTTCTTAATACTACTTATATGTACCCTGATAGCCTGACTGACTTGATAGTGATTTGTATATATTTTAAATTTTATACCTATTACCTAGTTTGTGTCTGATAGTAAGATTCGCAAATGGCTTTTTTGTTCAACTTAAAAGATCTGGTAAATTGAGATTAACACCAGATTATACAACAAAATAAATTGAAATAGATGGATTATCTCACAAACAGAAACAAAAACTGAACCAATCTGATCTAGTTTCGCAGATCTCTGGAAAATAAATTCAAATTAGGTTTAAAATATATTACATGAATGTGATCTGAATTCTAAAATACTCGTATAGCAATTCTCAAAGGGATTCAAGAACCAAAGAATTCAATTTAATTTGATTTCTCAGTCTATATTTTTCTCTTTATATTCACTACTTACTATTCTCTATCAGTACAAATATAGATATCCGTATTTGAAGCTAATGGATTAAAAAAATAATGAAAGTCAAGAAAATACCCAAAGGACAGATTATTTTTTCCAATGATCGTCCATCTACTCGACCCAATAATAATAATATCCTAAAAAAGATAAATTGCCCAATACAATACCTTTCAATCAGAGTTTCTCCTCGCAAAAAAGATAGGATATACTGGATAAAGAATAAAGGATAGTTTATACTTGAATATAGGGTAATAATAATAGAAGGAAATCAATCAAAATAAAATTTAGGACAACCGAGCAAAAAAATCCTCTAATGTAATGTATGCAGGGTATTCAGCTTGACTTGATCTACAAAAATCCAATATCAGTATTTTGATCGAAAAACTCCAATAAAACTCACTAATGAACAGAAAAACAGATCTTTTTTCTTCGACTTCAATGATTTTCAATATAAAGTTAAGGGTCAATTAAAATTAATGATATCGATCCAATTTCCAAATTCTGATTTACAAACCATGTTTCGACTTCTACTCCTTCTCTCTACTCTCAATTTTTGGCAGAAATGCTTCATTTGGCTGGCACTTTAAACTTTAGACTTTATAATTTGACTTGAAACACTGACTGGGCTTGTATTTTATTTCTTATTCTTATTACATAGTAAGTATATGTATCATGAAGGTTGTAAAGGTTGAAATATTCTCCTTGAAGAATCAGTTTCAGATGGATGGAAAAGAGAACAAATAGGTATTATAAAGAGATAGTCAAGTGTTAAGTTTATTAGAGATAGTTCAAGACGCGGAGAAATTTTATTCGGGTCTGGCACAGTAACCTTGAATCACATTGATTCGGTATATTCCCGAGCCCGAAAATTCTATTTTTTCTAAATTTTATTTGATGGAGAAAGTAAACCACTTACTACTACACAGTAGTAGTACCATTCTGAAACTAAATCCCAATTTTGACTAAAATTCAGCTCAAGCTCAAACTATTCTACCTATAGTCCTTATAGTACATTTATACTAGAGAAAATTTCCAGTACCCCACAAATATGTACAAGTGAAAGCAGGCCATGAAAATTTCTATAGCCTATAGCTACAAGAATATAGCATAAATATCTGTATTTGCAACAAAGACCCTGGATTCTGAAATCTGGATGGCCAACAAAAAATATTATAAAGGGATCGAGCAGAAGCAGTAGATAGAATATCTATAGAATAGAATAAAACCCCCGTTTATTAAGTACCCTTGTACTTTATAGACCTTTGTATAGTATAAACATTTACCTATATTAGTAAGACCTTTGTAGGACCTAATCTAAATTTCTACTTTCTCTTCATGCTGCCAATTCTACTTATGTCAACCTACGCTTTTTCAAAAATCATCATCAGCTGATATACCCCTTAAAAAGAGCTTTTTATCCCCTAAAAAATAAAATAAAATAAATATTGTCAAATGGACACAAAACCCACTTTACTGAATAATTTGATCCAAATCAAAATGAACACAGGATCATGTTGGATTTACTACAAGGAAATACACTTTATTTTTCATACAAATTTTTTATTACTTCTGGTAGGATCACTAGGATCTCGAGAGTCAAAACTAATCGAGAGTTATAAGTAGGTCAAAAATTCACAATGTATGTATGTAGGGATAAAAGTGTTTTTATTCGACTTTTTTTGTAAAAAAAAATTCGACACAATAATATGACTTTTCTGACCAGAAAAGTCCTGCAGAATCCTTTAAAGATTTCTTTCTCTTATATTTAGAAAAATGAAAAAAACTCTTTAGGTTATGGGCAAAAAATAAGATTTACACATTTATTTCAAAATTTCTACCAAAAAATGAAATGAAACTGCAAAACTAAAAGCCTTATTTTATTACAATTATGTACAATTATTATAAAGGAATCGTTCAGAACCGATTTATGATTGATAGATTACAATCATGGATAGACTACTAAAGGCTAAAATCTTATCATATTTTTTTTGGAAAACTCAAAATACGTATTAGATTATACAGATTTATGATTCCGTAGGTAGGACCTATATTTTTAATTTTGGATTTATTTAAGCTAGGTCATTTCAACATCAGTCAATAGTTCATTTAATAACTCTAACTTCCAAGTAGTTCCAAGTAAAGTAAATAAATAGCCTATTTTTTCTGTTTAACTCAAGTCAACACTTTTATTAAAGGTTTTTCTCAGCAAATAAACAAACTAGCTCAATGTAAACACGATGAAAGATAATCAAACTGTGCTTAATCTACAGAAAAGTCATGGAAAATTGTATGCACCAAGAAGGCCTTAAAATTTACAACAAAGTCAATTATTTAGAGTAGATTATGGATTATGCATAGAAAACAAATTTGTTCTCATGCAACTGCATTTTGCTCAAAAAAATAGGTTCATCTACCTCAAATTCTAAATTCCTTTTGAATTCAGGATTTGGATCTACTACCACTTCAGGAATTTCATAAATTAAATTGAATGAAAATGAAATAAGTACCTAACTGAACTGATGTGACTTTTATGAAATAAAAGCCCCTCTCAAAAGGTACAAGGAAAATGCTATAAATTATTTAAACCATCACTCTATTAGAGATAGAGTACACAATTCACAATTTAGAATAGCAAACAAGTCCACAAAACCAACACCAAACATAACAGAAGCAAAAATCGATTGTACAGTGTAGTGTAAGCTCTAAAACAAACAAAATAAGAGATAAAACACGACATAAACTTTCTTTCTCTTGAGTTATTTACGACAAATATCTTTAAAACAAGAACAAGATAAGTAGATACAAAACATGAAAAATCCCCCAAAAATTCTAACCATGTACAGATAGAAATGCAAAGGGCCTAAAAAAATCCATTTGGTAGATTAAGACCTTGCCTTCCTTTTTTCTGACATTTTGAAATCAATCTCTATTACAAATTTCAGTGGTAAAAAGGCTATATTTTTTACATTCCTCCTATCGCCTACTTCTAATTTCCAGAATTCATATTCTACTGGATGTATTTCACCTTTTATTAGCATTTTATTAAAGCAAAATTTGCTTATTTAAATGAAAAATGCAATAAACCAAGAATGCAACGAGCTTGGAATTCAAATCTACACGACCTTATGTGAGTAGTATAATTTAAACAAATTTTCATTTTCATTAATACTTTATTACTACCTAACTATTAACTATACATGACTAGTACAGTATCATTTTATTCAAATATTCAAGGTAGACCAAATGAGAATACAAATGAGCACAAATTTGAATGCTTGTACACTTTTAAAGGAAAAAAATTCATAAATTTCTCATAAAAAAATTCTAATAAAACATTAGATTCAAAATAGCTTTCAGCTACATATTTCCTCTTATGGTAAGCCTCTGCCATTTACCATTTTTCGTTAATAAATGCATAGCTTAAAATTTACGAATCACGAACACTAACATATTACATTCTAACTTTTTGGTTATTCCCTTTAATATTTTAGAAAAAGGGTAAAAGTATAAAGTAAAGTAACAAAAAACGGAAATAAAGTAAAATATTGCAGTCGTAGAGTCGTAGGCGTACTATATACATAATACATTATGCAGTTGCAGACATAAGGGGAAAGAAATTCCTTGAAACATGAAAATGAAAGGATTCTCATGTACATGTACTGCAATTTCCTTCAAAAAAAATATTTAGAATATCAAATCAAGTCTCAAAATTCTCTAAACTAAACATAAGGAAAATACCGAGTACTTTATAGTAAAACTACAAATCCGGTTCACACAACAAAAGTTGAATATTTGTGGTGGAGAAAGTTAAAGTAACAAAATGAAAGTATTTTTATTTCCTCAAATCGAAGGGTAGTATTTAAGAATAAAATTTGCGGTTATTGGACTTTGGTATGAAATAAAATAAAATGTTTATCTTCATGAATTCAGCTCTACCTCTAATCCAATTTACTTTCCCCCTAACAAACTAAATTGCCTACCTGACTTCAGACTTCTAATTTTCTCACTGATATACAGATATAAAACTTCTTTATAAAACACCTTGAATTATGAAAATGATTATTAACTTCGAGTTAATACCTAGAGAAATATATCAGAGAAAGAACAGAGGAAAAATATTTGAAATACAAATACCTACTCAAAATCAATCATAATTTAATTTTCAAGGCTTCATTGATTTATTAATCAATCTCAAATTACCTGACCACTGGATAACTGGCAACTAAGCTAGGTACTTTATAATGATATTTTACTGTACTGAACCATATACTACGGAGTATTAAGGTATGCTATAAAACCATAAAGAAATAAGTAAGAATTAATATTAAAGAAAAGTCTTGTAATTTGTTTTCTTTCTTTCCTTTACCTCACCTCTAGTTAATTTCTCCCCTACCTCTATTTCTCCAAAAAATTACACTGAAAAATAATCCCACGAGAACCCTGTAATTCGCAATTGCTTGGACTTTCTATTTGAGCCTTAATAATACATTTTATACCTCATTTTTATCTTTACCCTTGCTTACGAGAGAGATCGATAAAAATGGTCATTTAAAGATATTTCCCACTTCTTCTCAGAAAAGGTAAGGTATGTGGGATCAAAGAATTTCCCTCATTTCAATTCAATTTAATGAGAAAAATTCTTTTTAAATATTTTATATTCTTACTTACATAGCAAGGATATCAAACTCCTACTAACAACGTTTAAATCCATATTTATTTTTGGAATCTCGAGATTATTTAAAAAAAGTATGAAATTTATTGATTTTTTACGACATTTTATGATTCTGCAAAATGAAAGCTAATATTCCTTAACTACTCCGTATACCCTACTTTTTTTTGGTATTAAATATAACTTAACCTGTTTTTTGATATTGGTTTAAAATATTTCAAACCGTGATTATCTGCTATTGACTAGAAAGTTAAAAAAACAGCCAAGTCAAAAAGTTTCACGTTTTCGCCAAATATAAGTACATATTATAAAAATAACTAGGTATAAACCTATTTTTTAAAAAGCTTTAATTTCGAGTAAGTGCTAATTTCGTTTAATGGCTAATTGAAAAAAATAAATTGTAAGGTATTAGTTTTATTGCAAAAATATGTTTCAGTTTCATGTTATTTGATATTTTCGCTTTATATGAAATAAGGAAATATCTGTATATAAAATATGTGTCTACCAAAATATACCATAACCTAAGTTAGGCAGAGTTGTAAGTTGAGCTAAAAATGCGCTTCTAAACTTAATCCAGACTACTACTACTACTGGTAAAAACTTTAAAAACTTTTATCGGAACCTAGATTAAATTATAAATGGCTTCAAAGTTTAATGAAGCAATAATAAAGTTTGGGAGAAACTAAAAAAACTACCATGTACATAGCTCGAAAACACCGACTCTATCATATAAATACGAAAGTATAGATAAATCCTAAATCAACATATAAAAAACAGTAGGTAGGTAATTTATTATATTCAAGTCCGAACGTCTACCAAGCTAAGTTTATTAAATTATATTTATCGATCTAACTAGTTCTAAATTAAAATAGTTTCTATTTCCTATAAATAGGTACCCTATTAATATAATACAAAATTAGAGAAAGAGAGCAAATATTGAGATTCGAGCTATAGATTTTGAATTAGAATTGAAAATATCTTATCTAACATAAATACTATCTAACTATAGTTGAAGAGAATTCTAAATTCTATTATATACCTAACCCTAACTCCTAACCCTAACCTGAATCCAAATACCTAGTATAGATTCTCGTCTCGAATAATAGGGAAAGGTAATAATAATACTCCGTACTCCGTAGTCAAATAAAAATAAAATAATTTGATTCCTGTCCTGCTGGAAGTTTAGCAATGAAAATAGACTCCCTTCAGAACACGCTAACTTGGTAATTCAATATCCAGTCTAATTACATTACTAAAAATATTTCCAATTTTAAGTAGGTAATGTCATTTACCTAAGCAAAAATAGAATTTTGTTCATATTCATAACATAAGAAAGGACCTAAATATAATAAAATTGATAATGTGATTTGAACTGATTTGAACTTATAAAATCCAGTCAAACAAACAAAACAAGATATCGAGTAATTTTGGCTTTTCGATACAACAGTAAAATACCTAGGTATTAATATTGTCACATCACAAACAGAAACAAAAAAACACTTGTTCAAAAGAGATTGTTTCAGAAGTGTTTCAGAATAAATCATAAATTACAAATGATTATTTTTATACGCAATTTTTTAACTCGTAATATGATAATGCAAGTAATTTAATCATATGTTTAATAAGTCGTAGTCGTACTTCCACTTTCATCCATTTTAATTAAAAGATAATTAGGTATAATAATATGATTTGGAGTATACAATATGGACCTAATATTTTGAAGAGTTTTAAATTTTTTGAGCAGGTAATTTTAATTAAAATCAACTTGAAATGTCGCGTTCTCTTATTTATAATAAAATGTAGCACATGGCAAGTGAAGCACAGGAAAATTATAGGTACATTATTATTCGTATCGTATTGTCATTGTCTCTAGTTTCAATTTCAATTAATGTATGCTCGAATTTGCTCGAATAAATTTATTCATAATAAAAATTAGAGCCTAGATAACATACTTGATAATTGAAAATAGTTGGTCAATCAGTCTCATAATTGGTTCTTGTGTATTAAGACTTTAGACCTTCGAATAAGTCAATGACTACTGTTTTAAAGGTATAAATTTTTAATCAAAATAAGCTATTTATGACGACGAATATTAAATTAAGCAAAACAAAAATAATTTAATTTGGTAATCAAAATTAAATTACGTGTCATGCCATGCCATAAAATATCTAAAATAACATACCTATACTATACCAAGATAAATAATGTATAGCAGGATAGGTAAAGCTTTAATTTAAGTATTGAATAACTTTAAAAATAACTTTACTTACCATCCTATCCCGTTTTCTCCTCGTTTTATTCATAAGGTAACCGATTGTCCTTCTAGGAATTCTAGGACCCATTGTACAAATAACATATTTATATAAACTTAATGGTTATTTCTCTCCTTCGTTTGAATGTGGCTGAGCTTTTAATCAAAGTAAGGTCATGGTTTATAGTTATACTTCTGTACTCCAATACTACTTATTTTCTTATATTGTTATTCTGTAGGTTTTCAATGGAGGGCAAAAACAGCACTAATTATTGTTGTGAAGTTTGAAATAATTCGTCAAGTTGTATCAAACAAATCTCTGGAAAAATGAAATATAATAATTTGAATTAGATTAGATTAACTTGGTCTTGTTGATTATATTAGGTTTAGTCTATTAGTAGTATCGAATAGTATTAAAATTATTAAGAAATACAATACGAACTTTTTTTAGAAGGTAGCTGTGTCATTTGACCTTAGGAATTAACATGTACCTAATTTATCGTTAGTTATATGCTTAACTATAACACTGAACTGAAAGGATTGTATTATGTATAAATTAGAGTCAATGCAATAATGTTAAGAATAATAGTTATATTTAGCTAATTAAATAAGTAAAAGAAACAAACTCCAGTCAGTATAAAACTAACCTACTTTTAACTTTAGTGAAACAATAATAATGTATAATTTTAGGTACTTTTTATGTTACGTTGCGTTGCTTAAACAAACGAAAATCTAAATGAATATTAAATTAAATTAAAGTTTTATACGCAGGTACGTAATGGCGGTCGCCTTTTTTTCTCTCTCTCAAAATTAATTATCAAATAATTTTTCTTCACAATTA
>JAQIXA010002266.1:0-18789 GCA_034699045.1 Nanhermannia cf. coronata Gr-Ori-00579 | reverse complement strand
AGCCAAGGTCTATAACACCCATATCTCAGATTTGTCAAAATCTTAAATTTCTTAAGCATTGCCCGGTTCTATATATATACTTATGGTTAGTCATTAATAAAATAACATTTTAAAATTGTGTATTTATACTGATAGTAGTTATGTACATTTTACAAAACATTTAAATTTAAACCCAACCCCCAATGTGAAACTAATTTGCTAAATAACATTTATGCACACATTACATAATTTTTACGAGTTAGTATGCGATGCATTTATTTTAAAATTATCCTTTATAGGTATACTTTTAATTGAATATTATTGTCTAAACTTTTGTCTCTCGTTTGGACCCACAGGGAATTTCTTTTGATCAATTTTACTTTTTTAATTACTTACTTTTAACTCGAAGCCAAGTGTATCCATTAGACTCGCCAGCAGCATTAACTAATTATTTAAAATTAAGCATTTTAAGATTATTATAACAATGAGGCTACATTTAAAAAAATTGAAATTCATTTGATTAATTACCTCCCCAACATTGGTACATTCCTACATTTATAAGATTTTATTTATGTAAAATATGAATTCATAAAGAGTAAAGAGTTTAAATGCATACATACCTGAATCTTGAGCTTTGAGGTATTGAATTGTTAGTGTATTGCTTTCTTTGTCAATTGTATATCCTGGTAAACCTTCAATATCTGTAGTATCTTTGTACCAAGTTATATTCGGCTTTGGAAGCCCTACTACTGGACAATGCATTGTAATTTCTTTACCAAATTCTCCATAGCTTTCAGTTGGCAGATTTGTTAAGAAATGTGGTTTCTCCAATACTTGTATTTTAGCAGTAGCTGATTGTACTGGGAATAAAGAATTCCTTAATTTGGCATGGCACGTGTATTCTCCAGCATGTTGAGAATCAATTTTTAGCAATATTAAGGTTCTATTCCAAAGATCGTTAAATGATGTTGGGATTCCAGCAGTCTAATTTTAAGATAAATTTTGAAATTCATTATGCAATTTTTATTTATTTTGTTTTTTATTACCTCTACAGGAACACCGTCTTTCATCCAAATTGTTTCGAGATCATGAAGCGGTCGAGCATTGGCAATACATTGAATTTCATGTTCCGGTTGACCTTTGATGATTTGATTATCGGCTGGTGGGATTATGATTGATGGCGGTATTTGGTCCTGTAAAATTGTATTAATTTTAGATTAGATTATCAAGTTTTGACTTATTCTAAAATGTATCTTAATATACGAGTACATACTTTTTAATTACCTAATTTACTTATAATGTTACTTATTTTTGTTTTAAAGGTATTTTTTTAATAACTTACTGGAATAAAGTCACTTGGATTTGTTACAAGCAAATTGATATATCCTGAAGTTTCTTCTTGACCTAATTGAGTATTTGTTGCTCTAGCTCGATAAGCTTTTTGATCGGCAGAATTGGCATCTAAAATGATTTGTTTATGATCTGATGTAGTAGCAAACTTTGAACCATACAACAAAGAGTTATCCCTTGCTTGCCACAAAACTGATGGCTGAGGATAGCTTGAAATTGGTGGTAATTCCAGTACAGCTGCTTCACCTAAAATACATACAGATATTGGTGCATGGGTAGGGTAGTAAGTAAAATTAATTAGTATTATTTAATCCTTAATTATCATTTTAGGATTGTATTTTTATTTCCTTACCAGTTCGTACAACTGTGGTTTTTTCCTCTTGGGTTTCAAAAGGTGTCAAGTCTATTAAAATAGAATAGAAAAAATGAATATATCCGTACAACCTTGAGAGTGATACGAATTTAAAAGTGCATTTTTTCAACCCCTAAAGGAACTATCTTTCTTTTGAGTTATAAGATAAGTTATGACTCGATTACTTCTACTACTTGAGTGCAGAACAAATGTTAATTAGTTAGATATTTGTCAATATAATTAAACTTGTACATAAATCTTGCACTCTTGTAAATTGTACCTAATACGAACAAAACGAAAAAGTACTCAAGTTAAATGAGTTATTTATCTTTATGCATAAGTAAAGTAGATGTTTTGAAGCTTGAGGCAAAATATATATGTAATTTGCAAAATTCTTTTAAGTAGATTAGTTAGAAACTTGGGTATTTTGAAAATTGCTAGTATAAAAAATCACAAGAATTTATCAAAATTACACTTACATGCTACATTAATGCTTATTTTTTCTGAATATATTTTTCCAGCATCATTGGCAGCGATACATTGATAGTCTCCTATGGAAGGTAAAAAAAAGTTTTTGAATATATCTATACTCGTATAAATTTTGAATTGTTTATGTAATTACCTGCATCATCTCTTTTAGATCCTTGGATTTTATAAAAGTGGTCCGAAGAAAATTCACCCAAGTACCTGCCGTTTTTTAACCATCGATACTCAGGCTGCGGTATACCTAAATAATAAAAATAAATATTATGTTCTGATATTACAATTACAATAGGAAAGAAATTATCTAAACATACTTATTTAGCTCAAATTTTTCTAAAGTTATTCTCAAGTTAAGGCTGTAGGATACTTTTGTAAAACTAATGTACTAGTATATTTTTTTAATGTAAAAACCAAGCTGGAGTGATTAAATGTTGACATGTCAAAGGATTTATTTGTGTGTGTAGGTGTATAAAGAATAGATTTTTCTGATCTTTAGCTAATCTCTTGGGTAGATAAAAGATTTCTCTGTAATTTTCGAAATCTATTTAACTATTTTAAGTTTGAGCTTTAAACGTTAAATAAGGATTAGTTTTCATACGACATGTAATAAAAGAGTAGAAACTCTCTTACAAAATAATCTCAAAAAAATTCCCAGGCACAAGAATAAGCTTATAAAATTACACCTTTTCAAGTGCTCCCATTATATTAAATTCGCTTCGGTTTTTGCATTAAAATTTTCTCAGTCGGGATTCCTATGCAGTCTTTACCGAAATTATTTTTTATATTCCTATATAAGCTTAAAGGATAACCAGATCTAATTAGAGGGTAAAAAACTAGTTTTTCCTAATCATCGAATCCTAAAGACACTTTTGTACTTTAAAACTTTTGTATATTTTGTGACCTGTCCATTTACGTATATATTCTGTCAGTATCTGTTTATTCAATATAATATATCAAGTGAAATGCAAATTAGAAAAAAATGAGAGTACAATAAACCTTTTCCTGAAAGTTTTTAAAAACAAATACGAGTACTAGCTTTAAACTTGTGCTATTATATGTAATACCAATATGATTTTTTTTATATCAATTGCAATTTCAAACACCTACTCAGCTTTCAAGAAAAGTATCGAAAGAAAGAAATAAAGACTGTCGACTTATAGAATAAAAAAGAACAATAAATGACAAGTGTTCTTATAGGTATGTATTATGTATATGGTCATATTATCTGGATTTTGACTTTTTTTCTATCCAAGAGTCAAGAGATTTACTTAAGTAGTGGTAGTAAGTCCATTTATAATGATTAAAACTAGTTTATTCATCTAGTACTTCTATTATTATTATATTCCAAGTTCTCCAGTAGATAGGTACCTACTGATATAAGTAGTTAGATATCCGATTGTTATCTGAGATGGACAATGGTCAAAAAAAGCCAAAAACTCCTCATTAAAAAAGATCGAGAGAATATCCTTATACTTTTGGGTTGTTTGTACTTGTCAGCAGTCAGCATCTGCTCTGTAGCAATTTTACTTTGGACTTTGGCAAACTTGACAATAATCGTTTATATAACTTTTTTGTAAAAATGGTTAGGATATGTACTACAGATATTAGACAAAAAAAGTGGAGATCATCGAATTGCATTTGATCGTATATTATCATAAGTAGAAGTTTATTCTATTTGGTTTTTTATCTTACACTTGAAGATCAAGTTACAAAAATTCCATTAACTACGTATATACAGAGTGTCTTGGCTTAAACTTGTGGCATTGAAATTGAGATCAGCGTAATAATGATAATGATGCTGATATTTCAGTTGTAAAAAATATCCACCAACTTAAAAGAGCCTTGTTAACTTGTCCAATTTAAGTCTTGAGCACGTTTCTACAAATAGTCCGAAATGTTAATGCACCTTAAGGTATAGTAATGTACTTACTTACTCGTGTGAGTGTGTCTTTAAAAGTTGATATTTATGAGCTTGTTATTTATCGTTTTTTTTCGCCATTTATATCTTATTTTATTTTAGGAAATTTATGCATTTTATGCATATTTTTGTAGGTACTTATGTAATATTAGTATAAAAGGAAGAAAGTGAATGAATTGCCTTAAGAGACAATAATATTAGATAACTACATAATGATTGTAATTTTAGTAGAAAATATAATCTCAATACTCTAGACGAAATACGAGGTCAAGATTATGAATGCACGACAAAATTATGAATGATCAATCAACTGTTAAATTCTATTGCTTTTTCTGCGATATTTTTATGGCATTCGCTTTCTTAAAGGATATTTTGGTAATTTTATGCTCTATTTAACTTATTAGTTAATTGCTCATTGTTAGATTTTTAGGTCTCAACTTTTTTGAAATTTTTGAATCGCACTTTGAATCAATCATATTTTTAATTTTTATAAGTATCCTACCTATATATGTATCTACCCTACTATTAGGATTAATCTATATAGATTAGACTTCAAACAAAAAGTAAAGGTAGGTACATAGTAAATGTATGATCAAAATCAAAATGTGATCTATAGTCTATAGCGAAACAAAAGTTCTTGATAGAGAATATAGTCATAAGTCATGATGACATTTTTTCCTTGAAAATCACCAAAACCATAAAAAATTTCAAAATTCAGTTTCAAATTTGATCAAGCTTCGGGTCTATATAGTCTGTACTCTACTGTATTGTACGAGAGATATGCTATCGTTTTTTTTTTTTTTTGGATTTTTAAGACTAAAGTGCTTTGCTTGAGCTTGCAAAACTTAAAAATTTTAAGAAAAGATTCAGATTCAATCAAAATGTTCAAAAGATAAGCTTTTATAAAGTTTTAAAATGTAAAGTTCACTTTTGGATAAAAACCGATGAATCATTGCTACGTATAAAAACGATCGGCAAGTTTTTGTTTTGCTAATCTTGTTGATGCGTCTATAGCATCTTTTTCAATTCTCTTGTGTTCATTAAGGGATTCAGATAGTAAAAAATGGGATATCGAAACTATATCTTATACTTAAAAATCCTACTACTACCTTACTACCTATACTTATTTCTTTGTTCTTTTAAATTGAGAATTGAATAATCAACTTTTCAACACGAAAAGTAAATGAATCATTCAAGTCCTAATCAAAAAAAAATGCACAAAGATACAGTTCAAAACCTATATAGGTAGGTAGGTATATGAGGATATATCGAAAGTAAATAATGTACGATTAGATTCTGCTGAAATCTGAAATTTTTGGTCATAGGTAGTCGACCCATTTATTTTAGAATCAGGATTAGGATACCTAAATTTTGATTCTTGTTTTGTCGAAAGAAATAATTCTTATGCTTTTTTATAATTGAAAGAAAGGAAATAAGATTTACGATATTCTTACAATTCCTTTTATGCAAAAGTGCAAAACTATATAGTACCTACTAGTACTAGTACAATGGTCTTTTACAATCTGAAATCCCAGATTTAAATCTTTTCACTTGTAGATTTCATTTCATTTAAAACTTTTTTCTTTCAAGGATTCGAAAAGGAAAAGGAACTAAACTAGAGTAATAATCATCAATTATTATTATTATAAGAGATTTTAACCGCCCTCAACTTTAACCTCATCTAGAAAAAAATCAAAATCAAATAATTTTCTATTCTAATGATACAAATTTTAGTTCTAACGCCCAAGTATCAGCTAATAAGGAGTGATAAAATTAAATCAGATTCTTTCAACTATTTTACTTTTTGGTAGGTAAGAGAAATAGACCGATTAATTAAGACTTGGATTTTGGATTCGAAAATATTTTTATTATCATTCCATTCCATAAAAAATGTAATTTAAAGTTAAAGTCTCTCAAACGTGTTTCCGACTTAATATTGTGGCCAATTTTAATAAAATTTTGCACACAATAAAAGGCTTGATTTGCCCTTAATCTGTAGCAAATCCAAGAACTGGAAGCTCTTTTTGGCAATTTGTCATATTTGCTAATTTTAGCGGTTAAAATTCCAATAGTTTTTCGAAAATTACTTTAAAAAATCTTTAAAATTCAGGTGTTGTTTTGCCATTCGATTTGAACCAAATTTTTGCACAATTTTAAAGATTACAGCTTTTTAGATGGTCACAACAATTTTACAGTTTTTATAAGGAAATCACACTTGCAAACTAATTAAACGGAAGTTTATACTACTACTTACTGCTGACTACTGACTGACTGATTAAATACAGATAGAAGTTTATGAACATGTCAGATTTTAAAAGACTTGATCACCTGAAGGCTTAAATTGCATTTTAAAATTTAAGTCTCTGATAAAAAGATTAATTTAAAACCTTCTAATTGAAACCGAGTGTTTAATAACTTTTCTTGTCTTGAAGTCTCGATCTGGCCAAATTTAGCCATGGCATGGTTGAACATTTCCAAAGACTAATTTAAGTCATATAGGTTAATGAATATGCTTTTAGACTGCACAAAAAAGTGGGTACAGGCAGAGCAGATAGGTACAAAAAAAGACAGAGGTAGCCTAAAGATACTTGAGATTAGATTTCAGACTTTTTTTAAAAATTACAATTTACCCTGGGTACCTTTAATCGAAACCCCAGGCGAGATTTCATTCCTGATATTCCTGACTTCATCTTTAAGCTTGGCTGATCTTTGCAAACTTTTCTAAAGATTTTTCAAACAAAATAATTGAAGCTTATGACAAGTTGTGTGTGTGAAGAAAAAAAGTAATCGAAATTCAGATTTTTTGTATTTTTGTAAAAGATACCCCAAGAGGAAGTTACAATCAAAATTGAAGGTTTTTCAAGGACCGACCGACACAACCACTAGTTGATTCAAAAATTGAATAAAAAACCGTTTTTAGAAGGTTTTAGAATTAAATGCTGTAAAAACTCTAATGCAAAAGTTAGATGTTTTAAGAAATCCTGTCTTATAGAATATCTTGAAAGATTTTAAAATATCTTTAGGTAAAAATCACTTAAAATTTTGATCAAAAATTAGATACGTGAGCTACAAACTCGGAAATTTTTAGGATTTTATTGTAAAAGACCCCTTTTCTTCAGCACTGTCACTTTTGAAGATTCCGATTTAGATCTACAGATAGCTCAGATTTCAAATAAAAAGAACCATTTGCCTTTTTTGACAATTGAAATAGAGTTGAAATAAGAATGGGAAATTGTTCGAATTACCTACTATATATATTTTCAAGTCCTTTTATACAAAATCCTTACAGTATTTCTAGGCTTCTTTATAGATAAATCAAAAACTTTTGTTGAGATTTGACTTTTACGAAGAAATAGAGACCCTAGGATCTTTACATATTATATAATGACTAGCTTTCATTCACAATATATAATAGTCAAAATACAGTTAAAATTAAGTTGAAGATTTTGTAGAAATATTTGGAAAAATTTGAAGTTTTTTTTTGCAGAATGCAGAAGGATCATTATGCAGATAGTAGATAGGTATTAGCTAAGTTTTTTGATAAATCGATCATAATTTCGGTTTGACATTTTGAATATTAAATTTCTGAATAAATTAGCACTAGCACTACATATCATGGTAAAGTTGAAATTTTTTGTAGTATTAGGTACTTGTAATACTTAGTATATGTATGATCTCATGCAATTCGTTCCATGAGTCAATTTGATAAACTTTAGATTATTTATGTAGGTAATAAGTATTTAAAATTTTGAAATTTAAGTCATTTTTACAGATGCCCCCTTCGAACCAAAGCAAATTATGAATACAAACATGACACGAACTTTTTTTGATATTCATTTTCATTATGATCAGTAGTCTTAGGTATATACAGACCTATAGGTAGTAGAAATATTCAAAATATGATGCCTTACCCCCTGGTAAGGGGCTTTAAAAATTCAAAAATCCTCATTTAAAATATTATTATGTAGAATAGAAAAAGACAATCAGCTTCGGCATTTTGAATTTGAATGTTATTAAAACGTAGAATTATCAGAGTTATTTGTCCTTTTGTATGATTTGTAAAAAATATTCTTCATTCTTTGGTATTTTTATCCAGGTATCACTGAAACTTGACTCATTTTTAGATCATCTCAAGCATTTAGACACAGTTTAAGCATCTAAATAAGATTTCCGTCAGACAAGAAACACAAAATATCTGAAATTTTTAGCGTCTACTTCAAAAATCTTAAAAATTTTGCGAAAACTCAACATTTCGTATCTGTTTTTCGAGACTCGAAATTCGAGTATTTGAAATATTTGATATTTTTGATAAAATTCAATTTGACGGAATGTCTCGATACTTTATGTGTTAAAGTACCCTACCTAAAGAATTTTTAGAATAGAATTTCGAATAATATCATCTCTGTCAGTCAGACCTCAAAATACCTTCTTGTCTATATTAAAATAAAATGTAAAATACCAACTTTTTTTAGAGTTCTTTTGATTTGATACACTGGAATCTTTAATAATCTATTCTGAAATTCTGAATTTATTTTTTGTTTCCTTCTGTAGGACCCTATTATCCTTAGATTATTTATAAACTCTGAGATTTGAATTTTGAAACAACAGGTTTGAATTTGAACCCCTGGTAATTTCTAATGGTTGATGACATTGACTTGGTGTAAGTACTAGTATTATTTTTATTTTATTTTAAGGACTCGACTTGCATAGTAATATCCTGTATAAGTGCCCAGTATGTACCTACCCTACACAATAAAAAAGTCCATTGCATGTTCACAAGATCCAAGAAGATTGTAAAAATAAAATGGACATATCCTTAAAACTTAAAATTACTACAATACGAGTACTACAGTACTTGTAACTTTACTACTAGTAGGGTACTATAAAAGGACCATTGAAGAAACTCAAGTCTTGAGTCTTGAAGAAAAAAAGTTCAAAATTCTTGGGTAAGGGCTACCTTACAAGTTCACACAAGCCTTGGCTCAAAATCTTATTTCTATTTTTTCATTATAAGAACTTATAAGTAGAATTTAAGCTTATTATTTTTTGAGTTTTCAGCTTGAAATTTCAAAAAGTAAAGGAACATAACTATCAAAAAATAGATCCCATAAGTTGGCATACAGCCGGTACCTACCTAGTAATAGCAAAAATAAATCACAAAA
The DNA here is from genome assembly GCA_034699045.1 of Nanhermannia cf. coronata Gr-Ori-00579. NCBI lineage: Eukaryota > Metazoa > Arthropoda > Arachnida > Sarcoptiformes > Nanhermanniidae > Nanhermannia > Nanhermannia cf. coronata Gr-Ori-00579. The sequence goes on along the minus strand of JAQIXA010002266.1, from coordinate 9,545 downwards.
TCTTTAAAAAATCCCAAATTTTTTTTACATATCAGTACCTAACTATGACTAGAACTGTACCCTACTATATTTCTCAAAATATCTCAAAATAGTCTATAAACTTTTAAAATCCTTTAATTTGAGGAAACCTTTACATATTCTAGATAAACAAACCAAAATAATATCTAAAATCTAAAATCTAAAAGCACCCTACCTAATTCAAAATACAATATTTTGGATTAGGGTACTGTTTTTCCAAGCTATAAAAGAACTTTGAAATCTGGAACTTGAAATTTCTCTGACTAAGGTGTACTTTTGCTTATAAGGTGCAATTCACTAGAAGTAAAAGTACCCTATGTATAAAAAATCAGGCCTGAGGGTATATACACATGTATACTTATTAAAGTCTTATATTTTGAGATTTCAGTTGAGCTTTTCTAAGGGCATCGAATTGGATTGTAAAACGGACAAGGGAAATATCCAGCTATATATTATATACCTAGTTCTTTATTATTACAAGTACAACCTGACTATATAGGCTCATTCCGTTTTTCTTCGATTTTTTCTACGAAGTAAGCTAAGGTAAATATCTTGATGTTATAAGGATATATTATTACTATTACATGTAAAAGTGTATAAGGGTATAAAGGTGGAGAATTGTATTTAAAATTTAAGGCAAGGGGCTGAATTCTGAAGCAAAAAATATTTATTTCTCTTACCAAGTACCTAGTACGAGTACTATTGATACTTGTATGTATCTTTTACATTAAGAAAAACTCTTTTCAAATTATAAGAATTCTATTCACGCTTCGAATATCACCCCCTTATATATATGAGTACCCTACCTATAATAACCTAACTAGGTATACTTTAAAGTTTTTTTTGTAGATATTTTCCTTTCAAGGGTTTGAAAAATGGAATGAAAAGACCAGAAGTACGACTTGTACTACATGTAGTACCCTTAGATTTCTAAGACTTGGAAATGGAAAACTTAAAAATGGAGACTTAGAAAAATCCATTCTGAGCTTCAAAATTCAATTATTTTACTCGATTTATTTTCTAAAATTCATTCTTGTTCATTATACCATAAAATGCATTAAAATGCATTTCAAGAAAGAAATAATCTAAAGTAAATATTGGACACAAAGTAGGCTGAGTTTGTGCTTTGAAAAATGCAAAAAAATGTCATAATGTAGGTACAAATAATCTTGAAATGTAAACTTGCTTATAAACCAAACAGACTTTTAGCAATTTTTTTCAATTCCTAAGCTTTAATTATGTTTAAAAACCCATAATAACCATCCTTAAGTCCTCAAAATTTCGAGATTTTTTAAAAAATTTTATAAAATTTTATAAATTGTCATTTTGTATCAAATCCGTCTAAGGATTTAGTAGATAGAGTAGGTAGGGTACACTACCAAAGTACTACAATTTGTGTTTGAAAATTTTGTCTTTATGGAACTTTTAAGGCTAGATTGAACCCTTTGTTTAGCCCTAATATCTAAATAGCATGTTAAGTAAAGTGTATAGGTAGGGTACTAAAAATATATTAAAAATGAATTTTGAAGGTAATTCAAATCTCATTTTTGGTCACAGTATGTGTACAGTGTACAGGTAAAGTTAATAGTTTGAGACAAAAAGTGGAGACAATTTTTGAGCACTTATCAGCATGAGATCGAGTCAACTTTTTCAAAAAAATTTTTTTTACCAGCCCTCGGCTCTTTCTATAGTTTATTAGTAGTATCTTAAAATACCTTTTTAAAGAATCTTTCAAATCTTTACATTTTTGTACTATTATTATTCGACTACTGGACAATACCTCCGTCTTTTTATATAGTGATAAATGGAGTTTAAAAGGACCACAAAGTATTTTTATGGGCACTATGATCTGTCTCCAAATTATATCGATATACATAGAGGACATTGGTACGATACGAGTATATGGTCCATAAGATAATATAAATTCCTTTTAGGGCAGTTCATATATTTTTTATAACTTTTGAAAAAAATGTATTTTGTATTCACTCTATGTGGGGATAAATTAGTAGAATGATTGTCAAGAAGTCCTCGACTTGTGTCATGTCATTGAAATTCTTCAGTTTCGAGTTTCGACTTGACGAGATCTTGGACTTTTTTTTTCAAATAATTTAACATATTTCTTCTGGATTCTGGAGATAAATGCCCATGATCATATTACCTGTACCTACTACCTAGTGTATATAGAAATTTACATAAAGAATTCTAGAGTCGGAATTAATGGTTAAATTATATCACTTTTGACCTCGGTCAAGTCATTTCCTATTTTAGAATCTAGCCAATCTAGTCAATTCAATTTCCAAAGTTGAAATCTAAGATTAAAGTACCCTACCCTAAAAATAATCTAATAGTACTCGTACTTTTATTTATCAGTCGAAAACAATGAAAACTGTCATTAAAATTATGAGCTAAAATTGAAGATTTAGACAAATTCGTACAAAAATTCTGAATTTTGAATTATGGAAATTCTAAATTCTAATACAAATTTAAAATTATTTTTGAGATATTTTAGGGACATTTGTGTCAAAGTAGCTTTAAAAAGAATTCCTATTCTCACTATAGTTCTTGTATTCGAAATTTAGAATGATATTGTACAGTCAGTCTAATGAAAATGTCTAAAGATTTCAATGACAAAATTTGGTTTTTTTGAAATTTTATGAAACTCAATTTGTCGCTTTCTACCCATACATATACGAGGACAAAAGCTCGATTTTGTCCAACCAAAACTAAATGATTGAAAACATCTGCCCCTGGAGACTTGAACTTGAAAAATTATAAAATGCAACGACTGAATGAAATAATTTAGTTAGAGCCAGTACATTATAGTAGTGCCCTACCTAGAATGATATGTTTAGGTTTATGAAAAATGAAATATAAAATCATGATTGATTGAAGTTGATTGTGATAAAGTGCTGACTTTCAAATTATTTCAAATTTTATTTTCTCGATAGAGAATTGTACTCGATTCGATTGATTGAACTTGCTCCAGGTATTTTAAAATAGGATCTAAAAAAAGTATTTATATTTGGGTACCTACCCTAATCTATCAGTATATAGCCTTAAATATCTAACACTGCCTACTTATATTGTATTTTAGATACATTTATTAAAAGTATCCATCGATTATCTGATGATGATTAGGTTAGAGAGTTGATTTTGAAATTTGACTGTACAGGATTTGAATGATGATTAGGACTGAAGTGTATTGATTATTTCCCTTATGGCCATTTATTAGGGCCCTAGAATACTCGTAAATAAAAATAAAATGTGACCAGCTGGTAAAAAAATTGTCCAATATCTTCGAAATACATCTCCAAATCGATATTAAAAAAAAACTAATATATAGGATAGTCTAGAGGTCAAAAGTAAGAGAAAGTGATTTAAATCTCTTAAATCTAATTTTGTAATTTCTAAATTTTTCAATTTTTTTAAACTTTTTCCAGAATTTTGTAAAGTGACCCTTTTCACAAAGCCATACACATAGGTTGTATTTATCTACTTATTTTATTCAAGTCAAAAACCGAATCGAAATCGAAGTGTTTGGAAAAAAGGGTGTTGTTTTTTTCGGTTAAATATCATATTGCACATTACACAATTTTGTAAGCTTTTCGATAGGGGTGAATTCGACCCTTCTGAAACTACAACAAAATCTATAAAGTAGTTACCAGTTCTTGTATAAACAATTGAACAATATGACATATGCCTATATATCATACATAGTACTACTATAGTACCTATACTTTCAGAATAAGGGATGATTTTATTTTATTTTTTTGAAAAAATAAACGAGAATGAGAGCATGAAATGCAGTAAAAATACAAAATTTAAAGGGGGAGAGTCCAGCCAAAAAATTGAATAAATAATGGAATACTAAGGATAAGTGTCAGGCTTTTGAAAAATTGAAATATTCAGCCTGCTTTTTATAAAAATTTTCCAAAATGTTCTGAAATTCATAACAAAAAACATGATAAAATAAGCTAGGGTACAACAAATTTTGAAATTTCGAAATTTTTTAGAAAAATATCTAAAAAATTACCTTTTTTTAAGAAAATATGAATTTTAAGGGGATTTTGAGAGCAAAATCTAAAATTTTAAATGCTTTTAGAAATAAAAGGTCGATCTTTTGAAGTTTGACAACCTTTAGATGTGACATTTGAACGATTTGACTTTAGAAAATCATATAGTAGTGTACTACGAGTATTATTATAGGCTTCAATAGTTGACATTTAGATTTCGAATACTCATACTTTACATTTAATTGAGAATTTTTGGGTTTAAAGTTCGTGTTTTTTTTGTAGGTTTCATGTTTTTTACCAATCATTATTATAGGTCATTATTATAACTAGACTCAAAATCTCTCTAGAGTCTACTAACGATAAGTAGAGTATTAAATTCTCAAAATTCAATCTAAATTGCCATTGAAAACAATGCAAAACCTGGATCATTTATCCATACCTTATAATTATTTTTTTTGTGTGGAAAAAAACGCGAATAAATCATTTCTAAAATTTCAAAAAGGTCCTGCTGGAACATGCCAAATTTTAAGTGAAATTGATAAAATATTCACCTTGTAATACCGAGGGTGAGTTTTTCAATTATCATAAATAAATCCTGTATAAAATTCATTAATTTTTTAAGTAAATCACTGTAGGACTTGGTCTTTGGAGTTAGTCGACTTCAAGTTGGGTAAATTAAGTCATAAAAAATGTTGTGAGAATGTCTGTAAGGCATGGTCAAATCTCTTTTCTACCACCTTTAAATAAGTTATTATGAAATTTTTAGGGATTTTTTTTCCAACCCCAAAGGGGCGCAAATATTTCGTAGTATGAGATCAAGTGCTATTAAGTATTTATCTTTTTTTCCAGAGACTTTTTACGACCAGAGTTAATCTCTGCCAAAATAAATTTATATTCAGAATCCAGCCTGGCCTTTTCCTTAACCTATGAGTATGAGTATAGCTGGGCCTGATCCCGAGACTTTGAATGAAGCCTAACTAATCATAAATATTGTCTGAAATATTTATACAAAGAATTATTTTATTATTCTACCCTCCTTGGCCAGTCTCTCGTAAGTACGAGTATCAAGGCAAAAATTAGAAAAGATACTTCTGATCTGATATAATTTTGATTTTAATTGATTTTGAAATTTTCAAAATTAAATATTTCTAAACAAATAACACCAAGATTGATTGTAAAATTGATTGATTGTAAACTGATTGTAAAATTATGGCAGATTTTGTTCTAATCTCTATTTCACGGAATTAAAATTGACAAATTTTTTAGAATCTTTCTTCATATACTTGTAGATATCACCTTTATATTTACATAGTACCCTACAATACAATATACATATATGTAAAACAGAACATTATACATACTTTAGGTAGGTAAGGTACCATCTAATTTATAAAATTTACTTTTTTAAAAATACTTACCAAGTGCAGTGCATTGAAGTATTTTGGTCCTGCCTTCAGAAACGACTGATCCGGCTGCTGAAGGTTGAGTTATAAATCGTGGAGCTTGCAATTGTTGCTGTAATTGTTGGGCTATTGGCTCTGGAGATCCTGGAAAAATTTGGAAAAAAAATCGAAAATGAAATTACATATTCTCAAGTTTTATAGATATCTACAGATACCTTCCTATATACCTACTGTTCTTAACCTTATAATCTATCTGTAATATCAGTATCTTGAGACAAAAAGCATAAATTATCATAAATACAATAGCTAAAGATTTAAAATTTAGCGAAATTTTACCAAATTTAAGCGGTTCAATAACAAATAGTAATGCAAGACAATCAACTTTTGTCATATTAGAGCATATTTAATAGACATTTAAAAATCAAAGAAGTATTTCTCTAGGTATCCAAATACACTTTATGAAAAGTCATAAAAATAGTTCAAAAAACACCCTTTGGCTCATTTTCCGTGTAATTTGCTTATCCAAACAGAATTTCTACACATTAAATAACATATTTAATACATAGTCAAATTACCTATCTATGTATATGTAAAGGCTAAAAAAAATTTCAAGATATTATTAGGTTGTTGTACAGCAGATATTTGACTAAAATTGCTATTTAGAATAACAATGGATAGTTAAAATGTAAAGGGAAAAAAAGCAAAGTATGCAAATAAAAGCTAATATTTGAGGTTTTAATGACCCGGTAAGTTTATTTACACTTTTATTATTTTAACCATCCATTTAATGTTGACATTTACACGCTTTTTTTTTCTGCCAGCTCGAAATAAATAAATTTTTTTACAATTTTTGAGTACTTGAACACGGAGTTAATACAGTGATTTGGCAAAATAAATATTTAATGCCTAGTTTATTGACTTAATACAGAATATACAGCAGACTCAAGTCCTTATAGTCTCATGAAATCCCATGAAATTCAAGTCAAGATCAAATTAGACAAGTTATTATAAAAATTTTAGTTGTAAAAAGAACCATATGTACGAATTCCTAGAAAAAATCTCGTAAAAAATGCATATTTGCCATATTTTAAGGATTTTATGATCCAGGTTGACCAAGAGGTACGAAATTATCAAATATGATTGTATATAGTGCATATAAAGTTAATCCAAAGAGCCAAAAGGCCGTTTTCTCAAGCTCAATCACAAAACTTGGGTTTTTTTCCCCAACCAAATTGATTTTATTTTGAATTATTTTGATTTATGATTTATTACAAATAGTTAGCCAATCCTTTGGAGAAAATGGGTGTAGTGTAGATTTACTTATCCGTTTTAAAAGATATTTTAAGTTTTTAAGCTCTAATCTCTAATGATTTTGAAGTTTGAAGGATATTCTAATAGATACTTATAGGTAATAACAGTATGTATAAGTATGTAAGTGATACTCAAGTGTTTTTATCTGTGTTCATTCAAACCTGAAATAAATCAAAAATGTCTACAAGATAGTACTCAACTGTGACTCGAATTTGAAGTAAAAAATATTTGTTTTATTTTTTTTAGGATTTCTTATCGGTCATTCTACATTTGCAAAGATGTATTTTTATAGGTGACTACTATGTGTCTTCAGTACCTAGTACTACCTAGTATAGTAATAGTAGATATGTATACTCATAAAATCGAAACTTTGTATAAAATATACAAAAATAATTGAGAATTTTCGATCAAAATGAGCAAATTGTTATGCATTTGGATTAGGAAAAACAGAATTTGAGTCAAAATTTTGAAGATTCAAGGGTCTTTTTATTCGAACTAGAGGTCTGAAACCTTCAGGAAAGTTAGAATATATGTCAAAAGCACTGCTAAAATGAAACTTTTCTTAAAAATAGTCGATAATTTTCTCTAATTGTATCATAAATATAAGTTTAAAATGATTTTATGAATCGGGAGATTATCAATAAGTACCCTACTATCTGTATTAGGTATTCAAAGTACTTAAATAAGAAACATTTTTTTCTAAAAATGAAATGATAAAATCCCAATTGAACAAGTAACGAGGTTGTAAATTTTTAATGAAATATAGTTTATTAGATCTAGATCTTGAGATATTTCGTGACTATTTGATTTCGCCCTGACATGATTTCTTCGAATCCAATTGAATTTATTCGACATTGAATGTTTGACCATTTGAGAATAGATTTAAGATTTCAAATTTTGGAAACAATCGTACTTGTAGTAAATGTGAACAATGCGAATGAAATATGATTATGATACTTGTAAGATATATTAAATAGACTTGGGATTATTTACGAGTTGTTAAATTGCATTTGAAATGTATCAAATTATTGATATGGTCTTTGGAAAATTAAATTTTCAAAAAATTCAAACCAGTTTTACTTATACAATTCATAATATCCATTCTTTAGACTAATTTTCTAATGCTTGTTCTTGTTGTAATAATGTACCCTATCCTATAGTATGTACCATATATGACTTGCAATATTGCATAATAATAGCAGATATAAGGGTATCTTCTTGTGGTAATAAATCGGGGAAACACCTTTCCTTTAAGTTTGTAGAGTTTTTTAGACCTCCCATAAGATAATTATTTGGCTCATAATTAATTTTTTACATAGACTACAGTATATAGACTACGAGTATAGACTTGAGACTCGAGACCGGACATTCCTCACAAATAAATAAATTATTTATCATAAAATTATAGCCAAACTGGACTTGAATTTTTTACCATTTTTTTGTAAATCAGTCCAATTTTGGCAAAATTAAAAGTGTCAAGCCAAACTTTTGGCAAGAAAATCATTTAGGTAAGGGACAGTTTTGACCCTGCTTTTCGATCTATGTTAAAAAATTTATACATTTTTGATCTAATTGTTGATAAATGTGGTCGAAAAAGCTTGGAAATTTCGAAATTTCATAAAATTGGAATCTAAAAAAGTTTCAACTTTGCAGTAAAATCATGTAAAATGCTCAAAATATGGTAGTTTAGGAAAAATTCTGAGATTTCTGAAGATTTGGAAAGCCTGTTTTCGGATCCAGGAGCTTTTTTGACCTGAAATTTTCCTAGGGATACTCGTACTTTGGCTGTCTCTAGATATACTTTGTAGATATAAAAATTTCAAGTCAATAGAACTACCAGTTTATTTGAAAAATGTCTCCAAATTACAAAAATGTACAAAATCAACATACTTTTGAAAGATTTTTTGAGCATTTTTACACTTAACTAGATGACTTTAAAATACAGAATATCCCCTACCTATATCATTTAGATTGACTGATTGTTTCGAGCGTGAGAATAATTTCCATTTTAAAAAAATGTACACTTGGAACTTCCTTTAATTTAAAAATTGAAAATTTCAAGTTTTATTAAAACTTAATTTGCCCTCCAGCAGTTATTATTAAAGTCATATGCTTGTAGAAATTGCTCATATCTGGAAATAAAAGTTGAATTTGAATGTCAGAAATTTTTGAGGTACTTTTATTCAACAAAAATGTAATTAGTTGGGGTTTTTAAGGTACCTCAAAATCTTAAAATCTGATGGGTCTTTTTGAGTTTTAAATAACTTTATATGAGTATCTGTATCTGTAATATAGTCAACAGGTACTTGAGCCAAGTACCTAATATAATGGGTAATTTAAATAATAAATCACCTCAAATCTCATCTGCCTTGTTCTGTGTTTTAAAACATTTCAGCCCATCTAAATTACTACTAGTACTAGGTAGTAGATTGTTTTTATATCTTATTTCTTATGAGATTTTGCCTTTTAAGATGCGAAACTTGATTTTTTTTACTACTGTCCATTTGCCTTGGCCATCCAGTGCAATAAAGTTTAGGATTTTTGGGCTTTACATAGGTACTTGTATTATTACATATTTAGCTTTGTGCCATAAAAAATACATAAATATCAGTAGTGTATTACTGGTAATACTTGTATCAACAAAAAATTGAGATTTTTTAAGTCTAACTAGCCACTGACTTTCGATTTTCGATACCTAAAAAGTTTATAATAATATGAACTTGAAAAAAACATTTGAAATCTTTCAAAGATACATGTTTCAGGTCCTTTCATGGTCATATCGATGATATGATTGACCACC
>JAQIXA010002265.1:0-18792 GCA_034699045.1 Nanhermannia cf. coronata Gr-Ori-00579 | reverse complement strand
TACTAACTTTAAGTTAAAATTAGTTTCATTCGTTTTGGTACATATTTGACCTAGATATTCATAATACCGATTTGACCCTTAAGTGCCCCATAGGGGGCGTTAGGGGGGTCGTGGGGGGTATCATGATACACACTGGGGGTTAATTTTTATGATACAATCATAATATAAACACCTTCTATTATCCATATCATTTGCTACGACTACTCCTGAAGGTATTTTATTCGTTTCCTTATGAAGAAATTCTACTAACTGACAAGTTTTTGATCCAGGGGCAGCTGCCATATCAAGAACCTTAAAAAGATTAGTTATATCGTCTAATGTAATTGAAATTATGTAGTTGTAGTTAGTAATTTACCTTGTGGTGTGGTTCAACTTTAAGAACAAGTGGTGGAATCATACTGACAGCCTCTTGACGAGAAATATTCCCACTCGTGGTTTCAGATATTAAAAAATTGTGAAACTTCAAATATGTTTCATTCTTTCTAATAGCAGTTCTAGACAGATTAACCTACAAAATAAATGTATTTTTAAATCTTAAAAATATAAAAAGCAAAGGTTTTTATAACAATTTACCTGCCAAGCTAATTTGCCAGGATACCAAGGTAAGGCGGATGGTTTGACCTTATCAATTGAATCCAAATCATTGTCTTCATTTGCAGCTTTTATAAGATTTTTAACTAATTCTTCTTCAACGATATGTCTTAAAGCATCAGATTGACCACCTGAACCAGTCACACGGAAAGTAGTCGGCAGAGTCTCTTTTAGAAGAGCATAAAATTCATCCCATTCTTCATCAGGGCATATTTTCTGCATCTACAAATATTAAATATGTATGTATATTAAATAGTCATTTTATTCATAAAAATGCTTAAATAGGTACCGGCTACCGGTACTTATTTTGATAATTTGATGATAAGAATATTACCTTGTAGAATTTTTCAAACTTGACATTTTCATGCTTAACTTCAGGATAATTCAAACGAACTCCTTTCTCATTCGTTTCACTACTTCTAGTGTTTGTCCTCTTATTTTTTCGATACTAAATAAAAAACAATTAAAATTCAGTTTCAAAATTAAGTATACCTTATCAAATACCACTAATTATTATGCTTATTTTTAGGCTAAAAATAAAGCTAAAAATTTTAGCTATGAAAAATTCGATTTTGACCTCAACTTTACAAGAAAATATGTATGTAGGTAAGCATTATACAAGTTGTAGTGTAGTTGTAGTAGTAATGTAATGTAGTAAGTAAAGTAATGTCCATCTAATACTTAATAAATACTTAATACTTAATACTTAATCTGGATTTCCAATCCAGATTTTGACCTGTCAGCTCATTACCCATGGCTTTTTCCCCTTCGGCATCTCAAAATCAAAAACTTAAAAAAAACAGAGGTTACTTTATTAACACTCAAACTCAAATTAAATCAATTTGCTAAATTACTAATTACTAATCGACCTATTAATTAAAATGAGAATTTAAAATTCCGAAAAAATTAAAAATATAAAATCTGGGTTTTTTTTGGATTGGATTTGGATTGGAATTTTCTCTCTCGACTCGTGTGAATTTTTTGTTTTCAAAAACTTAAAAATTCAGCAGATTTTAAAAACATCCATTTATTTACCTGTATTGGGGTATACGGATACTGAATAACTGGAGACTGGACTGGAAAGATTAGTCGAAAACTATTGAACCGATTTTAATCAAACTTGAAGGACAGTATAGGGTCCATTTCGACAAAGAATTTCTCTTGACCCCATCTCATGCGGACCCTTTAAGGGACTCTCTGAACCGAAAAATTTCGTACTGATACTGATTGTAAGTCTGATTTACAAAAATATAAAATGATCTTTTTTTGGGGCTGGGGCTGGGGCTGGGGGCCTTTCGTAATTCGTAATCGTACGGGTTCAAAATTATGTAGACAAATTGTATTCAAAGCTCTGCTCGCACAATTAATAATTTAGGTGAATAACGTGTAATTAATTAAATACTAGACTAGCATATTCTAATCTAATTCCAATTCAAATAAGTATAATTATCTTAAACTTTTCAAAGAGTTTGATCAGTATCTTATGTAGTGTGTAGGCAAAGAAGTTTGATCTTGATCTATCAGAATTGTTAGAAGTTAGGAATTGAATTATTTTTTATATTTATTGCAATTTCAATTTTAGTGCATTATATAAATAGTTATAGTTTAATGTGAGTATTCAATAGTATGGTATTATAAGTACCCTACTTAATTCTTTTTAAAGATCATACATTTATTAACTACTTTATTATAGTTACGTTACAACTAATATCCGTAAAAAAATAAAAACTGGAGAACAAAACTAATAATTAGAATTAAATTGGATGTAACTCCAAACTGTGGACATCCATTAGGACATTCAGGCATTAGGGGTTCATAAATATTATCAACACTTGGATATCCAGCTTTGAGCCAATGTGCTTCTTGATGAGTTAAATTGGCGACAAAACAATAATGATCATGTTCACCGTATCTCAATTGTTGCTCAAGTCTCTGTCTTAATGCTTCATCCCAGACGCTGGCATCACGATTGATTGCATCTTTATAAAGCATCCCTGCTAATTCAGCAGGTTCAGTTACCATTGGATTGTATCTGTATTCTCCTGTCCTGGAAATCAAGTAGAAAATCAAAATTAAAACATTTGCATACAAAATCTAATTTTTTTCTAAATATACTGACTGAATTCTGAATGCACCACATTCACATTACAGAATATAACTTACATGTTTAGTGACTTGATACCAAATTCTTTAAAAATATTCTCTTGGTCAGCAAATTGACTTGAGCAATATTTCAAATCAGCTACAAAAAATGAAAAAAAGTTAGAATATTAAATATTCAATTAAAACTCAATTTTTAAAAAAAATTTCTAAAATCTTACATCGAGGATAATAAACCATAAGGCTTAAGCACATTTCATCAGTTGTACTGATCCCAAACATTGTGCCATAATTTCGATTCGAGTTATAAGTACATTCTACAATTTACAAAAAAAAATCAATTTTTGCAAAATAAGGTTCCTTATGGTTTAGAATAGGAAAGCTTACCAACAGATAGATGATCTCCAGGTAAGATTTTGACTTCATCATGGAAAAGTCTAGCTTGTTGGTAATCTAAAAATTTGAATAAGTATCAGTTATAAGTATATCATTAGAATTAGTTTGGATTTCCAAAAAAATTACCAAAATCGAAATTGTCATCTGATAACAACCATTCTCTTTCAAGCCCATCCCTATAATGCCTAGCTTTCATTTCCGAACCAAGTAAATGTGCATGAAATCCACCGATTATGATATTAATCCCATCTTTAGGTAATGTCATTCCAGTACATTCTGAGGTACATTGAGCTACTAAAGTATAATCTGAAATATATCGTAAAAATTAGATAAAACTGAGGATAAAACAAGAATTTTGAAAAAATACCCTGAGAATGTGGTGGAACAATGTGAGAGGGTTGATTTAGAAATTGAGTGACTAAAATTCCACCATCGTATTCTCTAAAAAAGTGTAAAAATTTAGGTAAATTAGCAATGAAAATCCATTGGAAAAATGAGTTTTTAATGAAAGACTTTAGGCTTTTAGTCGAGCTTAAACTGCTAAAATACTTTAATTTTTTTTCAAAAACTACTAATTGGCGATATACGATAATATGTCTCTAGTGTTGTACTAGTATAAGTATAACAAAAAAATCTTTAGCTTAATACCTTATTGGTTCATCATAAATCAATTCAAAAGACCAATCAATATCATATTCGGCAACTCCTGATGGATCATCATAATGCCTACAAGATTTTTTTTAAAATCAAAAATTGATAAAATTTTAAGCATATTTTTGGCTTACGTTTCAACTACTGCAAATTCATAATCACCACGTTCACCAATGGGTAAACCAACATGATCCGGAAATATGACATCTAAAATATCGATAAAATTGCAATTTTAGAAATAAATTTCAAACAAAATATAGGTATTTAGGTAGGTAATTAAAGTTGGTACCTTTTCCCCCAACGGCCCATATGTATATTAAATCTTAAATATATAGGTTATAAGATAATTATTGATAATTATAAGGTTATATAAAGACACTGTATAACAAATTTTGCGGCCCTACCTGTACATTGAGTTCGAAGCATTTGAATCTGAAGCGTCTCACAATCATACCCTGGACCGTCGATAAAAGGTTTCAAAGTTTCCTCAATATTTTCACCACTGCAGAAAAACACGTTATAATGATGCACATGTTTTATAGCTTCATCGTTTGTCAAGATAGTCTTGGCCTATATAGGTAATAGGTTATATCGATTGTTTAGTAAATTAAAATTTAATTTTGGAATTTTTTTGACTAACCCCGATGAAATGCTTTTTTCCATGAAAATTTGGTGACTTATGAAAAGTGCAATGATAAGCTGTATCTTTTTTGGCATTGTGTAATTTTGTTGAATTGTCCATTTTGGGTACTTGTCCAAGTCGTTTTCAAGACCTGGAGGATCCAATAAATTCTAAAAAAATCAAAACAAAATTTATTTTACAAAAAAGTTGAAATTTTGATAAAGAATTGAAATTTTTGCAAAAAAACTTGAATTTGAAAATAAGCACGCTTATAATTTTGAAATGAACTTACAAATTGTTTACTTCCACGATGTTCATGCTGTTTTATCTCATCTGTTTCACCATACGACCATATAACATGGATCAAATCACTCTAATACAAAAGTAAATATAAAAAATCGAAATTTTTGAAAATTTTGGAAATTTTTCAAGAACCTACTTTGACAGTGACATCATTGCTATCACAGGTTTCAAAAGGACGCTTAAATTTGAGAAATGTTTTCCCATTTGATTCAGATGCAAGTAAAAGTTCCCAGTTATTTTTAGCATCTTCGACTGGAAACTGATTTCCAATTCCATGATAATCCTTAAAATAAGATTTCCCATCTTTAAAACCGCCAATAATAATGTCAGCACCTCTCATAAATCCTTTAGAATTTAGTCCAAAACCAACAAATCCTGAAATTTTGAAAAAATTTAAAAAATTTAAGTTGAAAACTTAAAATAATTGTCTTGTATAAAGTACCCTATCTATTTGGTTATAAAGGTTCTTGAATAGGGTACATTTAGACCAATTTAGGCCATATTTTGCACAATTTTTACATATTTTGTCCAAATATTGTTGATTATTGTCTCAAATCGAGTCAAATTTTGATCAAATTTGGACATTTTTTTCAAAATCGAGTCAAATTTTGATAAATTTTGGACATTTTTGAAAAAATTGCGAGTCAGAATATTAGAATTTTTTAATATTTTTTCAAGAATTTACCTTCAGTGTTAACAGTGACATCAAAAATAATTTCTTTCTTCTCGTGATCGACTTCCCAACCGAAAAGGTAGTTCTGATTTTTATCTAGAAATTCTTCTTGTCTTGCCCCATCTAATTTCGGCCTTGCTTCGACTACTGCTAGTGCTAGCAGACTTAAGGGTATCAAAAGTAACAAAATTTTATTAAAATTTGTCATTTTTGAAAAATATGGAACTATAATTTAAAGGACTATTGCAGTTGCAATTTGTAATTGATCAAGTTTTGAAAAAAATCTGCATTTTTATATTACATTTGAAGTATTTCCTTCTCGGAACCATTCGCAGTTGGACTTTTTTCAAAGCGTAATTTTCCTTTATATAATCTAATGGAAATTATTCAATTTCCAGAATTGTTAAAGAATAACTAACCTAACATAATGTATAGTTCATTATCGAAATTAGTAGTAAATTATAGTTACCTATTCGTAGTACTTGTACTAACAGTAAAAACCTAATATACAAATGTATATTTATTGAATTACATATTTGAAAAATATTGACCTTTGTAATTGTATACAATTATAGTATTTTGTGATGTTTACCGACTTGTAAAGATATCATTTTAATTGATCAATAATCAGTGATCAGATGATTGATCAAAACCTATGTAATTCTACAATTAATTAACACACCTTTATACGTTTTTGTACCAGCAATTAGAGTTCAAGTTCAAGTTCAAGTAGGTTTAGGTACATGAATAAGCACTTTTATATTGTGCCGAAAAAAATGTTGATCAAAGATCAATAGCAGTATTTGAATACAATGTATTCTACTACTAATTAAATCCTATTTATATTAACTAGGATTTAATTAACTACTCTTTAGGTAAACATTAATTGTGCTAGCAAAACGTTGAGATAGCCTGACCTGGCGGTTTTGAGACGACATATATTATGGTTGAATTTAAGATCATGCATAACATTTTTATCAAATAAATTTTTTGCTGTTCTTGTTCTGGTGGTCCCTTAAAGGGTCCGAAACCGAAGAGATGAGGGCACAGGAAATTTTTTGTCTAAATGGCACAACTAGACCTTATAAGGATCCATTATACCGCGTTTGGTTAAAATCGGCCCAGTATAGACAAATAGACAGAAAAACAAAAAACAGAAGAACGGACAAAATTCAAGCAAAGCTGAATAGTATACTGTAAGTGCTCGCGATTTTAAGCTAATAGGGTATGATATATCTGTAGATATATTTAAATGTTTTTGATCATTTTGATGATATTTTAAATTAGAAATTTCTATCCTTAGCTTATAAGAGTACAATGTCTATTAGGTAGGGTACTTAAAGTGGTCTAAAGGAGTATGAAATTATCAAGGGTACCCTACCTAAATAAAAGAAGTTAGTCGAATTATATCAGGTCATAATCCTTTATCAAGTTTCGTACTACATACCTATATGTAGAATTCTATCTATTTTCATATCTATAGAAATTTCTTCATATTTTTTTCTAACCTATAAATTAGATTGGATTTGAAGAAATGTAAAGTTAAGTTTACGAGTAGTAATCTAAAAAATTGTGCAAAATGGATGCAAAAGAAGAGTATATGATGAGATATTTGATTGAGAAATTGGCTCAAAGTCCTTATAATTTTGATTTAAATATTGCTTCACTCGGAAATTTGGAAGGCGAAAGTCTTTTTCAAGTAAAAAATCAAAAAAAAATCAAAATAATACGGATAATTAAAAATTTGCATATTTAAAATATTCCCTGATCCTATGAATAGGTTTTATATGAAGTGCTGGTAGACATTGAGCCAAAGATAAAGGACCAGATTAAAAATGGTAATTTTACTGGGATGCGTGAATTAGTTCGAATCATGAAATACAAGCCTTATGAGGAGGATCCGTAAGTTCTAATGATGATAATATTTTTATGAGTATTTTATAATGATTATTATTTTTATAGAGCACTTATTCAAGAAGGACTTGAACTTGGATATCCGGATATAGTTTTGCCATTTCTTCAATGGGCTTTTTCAAGAATGGAGATACTTAAAACGAGGGCTTATTTGGCTCCATTTCTTGTCAAAATTCAAGTACCTCGAAATATCATTTCGAAGGAGAAGGAGCTGATTGACTTGTATCAAAAGGTAGGTACTTTAAAATATGAAATCTCAGCTATAGATTAGTTCATTTAAGGGTCAATTATGGATATAATTCTCCTGAAAACTCCATTAAAATTTAAAATTTTGAGCAAATTTTGAAAGCATTTTAAGAATTTCGGGAAATACTTTCCATTTTTAAGCCATAAATTCAGCCTAAAGTCTAATAAAAGTCCTAAAGATTCAGTTTTTTTTAAATATTCTGTATTAAAAATTTTAGTATGAGAAAAAGATCAGCGGATTTACAAAAGTTCATAAGAATTACACGAAGCTAAAACATGATGGTCAAAAAGAAAGTGCTGAAACTTGTAAGAAAAATGTTGAGAAACTGGAGAAAGAAATAACCTGCATTAAAGGCTATATAGGATTATCAAAAACCAAAGTTAGTCTCTCAAATTCTTAAATTTTTTATAAAATTCTTAAAAGTTAACTTAATTTATCTATAGCTAGAAGAATTGATAGTAAGAAAAATTGAGGATTCAGAACTATATGATGATTTAAATGCCTCAAATGACCTAACTAGTAGTTTATTTGAAAGTGGTGGTGGTGGTGGTGATTTTACAATTATTCCAAATCCATTGTCCAACCCAAAAGAACAGAAAATCCAAAGAGAAATGAAAAATTTCAAATTACTTTCAGAAGCTAATAGACTTGGTCTTGAGAAGCAAAAAGAATTACAAGATCAGATTGAACTTGAGACAGAGAAACTTTGTGCAGTTGAATCACAAGCGGTGAAATTGATTAAAAAATTGAAAAAATTGAATAATACTAGTGCTGATATGTCACCTGATGGACTTGTCCAAAGTGTTGAAAGTGATTTTGAAATGTTGAAATTTATGGTTGATGAAAGATTACCCAGAGAAACGAATGAAGTTGAGAGGAAATTATTGGCGATGGAATTGGTCGAAATGAACCCACCTGAGAATGAATTCGATCTGGAAATCCTTAAAAATAGGGTAATTTTTACTAAAAAAAGGGTCCTTTTGAATATTTTGAAAAATTATTTAATCGATCGTTATTTTTTTCAGCTCAAATCATATTATGATGAAATATCACATTTAGAAGATGAAAATGATCGAACCAATGAAATGCTTGAGAATGATCCAGCTTTTATGAGAGTTTTACAATTGGCACAAAAAACGAGAAAGAAGAAAGAAATTCGAATCAAAGAAGCCCAAAGGTTACCTGTTTGCTTCAAATCCTTGAATTTGGCCTTATTTTAAAAAAATATTAGTTCGATTTAAAGTATAAGAATCATTATAGACTCATACAGTTAAAGTTTGTTTTTAAAATTAATTTAGAGTCAAGACACTTTTAGAAGTTGAGAAAAGTGAGAATCCTCTCTTTACCTTGGACTTGCTGTGTCAAGGTCAATTGGATAGTCGTGAATTGGCCAAAGAATATCGAAAATTGACTCGAATTGTTCGACTTAAGATGGGTCGATATAAAGAGATGAGAAATGAGTTGAATAAATTGGAAAATGATGGAAAAAATTTGGCAAAGAAAAGAATGAAGCTTCAACTTGAATTTGAATTGGGGAAAGTGGAAAGTAAAGTCAAAGTGAGTACCCTCAAAAAATTCTAAAGATTAGATTTTCAAAGGCCATTTTTGTTTCTTGAGACATTTTTTTTATTTTACAGGGAGGACTAGAAGTGAAAGATTTCCAATTAGATCCAGAAAGAATTGAGGCATTTAAAAAGTTGAGAAAAGGTATAATATAGTCCAAAATTACATTAAAAAAGTGTCTTTAATTTGAAATTTTTACATATTTTGAAATTAGAATTAAAAGCAAAGAAATTGGAATATCACAAGACCCTTAGTTCTTATAAAGAGTTGAAGAAAAATAAAGTTGATCTCGAATTGGCAAAAGTAAGTATACGAGTAAAATCTATCTACTATGACCTTAATTTTGAACTTAATTTTTTAAATACCTGCGAAATCTTTGGACTTAAATCCTTGAAATCCTTGACCTTTTAATACGAATTTTTTTATAGAAACTTGAAGAATTACAAAATCAAAATTTGGAAATCGAGCGAAGCAAGTGTGACCTAACAGCTAACATCAATTTATTCAAATCTAAAATGGATTTAGTTCAAAGTGAAGAAAATTCTGGCTCTAGGATTAATTCTGAAAAGTAAGATTGACCATTTAAAAAGACCTATTTATTGTATATTAAATAGTAAATATTTTATATCAATTTTAATCAAGATTTGATTATTTCAGAGTTAAACTGTTGGGTATGATTGTAGAGCAAGAAAGAATTCAAAAAGAACTCCAAGATGAGAAACTCAAATTTGAGAATATTGAGCCAAAACTTGATGAACAGAGACAAATGTGGGATGACTTGAGCAAGTAAGACTATTTCTAGAGTAAAAATTATATAAAAATGACCTAATCATAATGCTAATTTGGCATTTTTTTGCAGACTTTTTAAGGCTAAAATTGAAGCTAAAAAACCAAAACAAAAGAAGTGATAACTCTAGTATCATTTATATCCCTACATTATGTACCTCTTAATAGCCTGTTATATTATTACATAGATTAAAATAAAAAAAATTTCAAAAATTCTGACCAATTTCAAGACAATTTCAATACATTTATTCCAAAATTTTAAAACTAAAATTGACCTTTATAAAAAGGTCAATCACTTTTATAAAAAGTGATTTTAAATGACATTTGAAGTCTGAAGAATGTAGGTATCTTAAAATATCCGAGCTCTAAAATTAAATTTTCTGGCGATTTCTTGAAGCATTTTTTGAATTCATTCTTTAATTTTGTGGTGATTTGAGATCTTGAAAGATTTGATTGACTATTTTGGTTTCTTGTTAGTTTTTGACTAATTTTGAATGAAGTTTTGAATGAAGTGAAGTTGATAATGAAGTTTTTGGAAGCTGGATGTTTCAAACATTTGTAAAGTAGACATCAGAGTACATCTGCATGTTCGGTTTTGCAACAATCCAGTGTTTTTCGAGCCAGTGAACAGCCTTGACATTCTTCTTCACTGCTTCTTCATCATCCTTCAATGAAGAGAGTCCATAGTCCATGTAGGAGACAGCAAGTGAAGTCGCCCAGGCGTCCAAGTCGAATCCTCTCGCTTGTGCCTCTGAAAATTGACAAATTTTTAAATGAGATTGAAATGCATAAATGTGGCTGCAATCTACAAAGTATTCATCTGAAAACCCTGATTTTTACATCAATTATACAAAGAAATACTACAAAATCGGAGGTCGAAATAAGGTTTTTCAGATCTGAATTATGTAAGATATATACACTATCTAAGGGAGTTATGCTTGAAGCCTATTTGTACCTTCTTTAACTGTATGGAAATTGACACCAATGATTCCAGCCAGGTTCGAGTCAAATTTAAAGGATCCATTTTTTTGTTGAAGCTTCTTAAGAGCTTCAAATTTCTTCTTTTGCTCAGCAGTTGTAACTGGTTGAGCCATTTTTCTTCAAAATTTTGATCTCCAAATCCAATTTTTAAAAAAGAATCAAAATGTGCTTCAAAATCCAACCAAAATCAAAAATTACTAACAAGCAAAGCATATTTACCTATTACAAATTATTGGATAACTAAGGTGACTAAACCTAAAAATGAAAGCTTCTAGACTTCTAAATTCATAAACCATTTGACCCCATAATTTATGGAATATAAAAACTCAAATTATGCAAAATCATAGAAGTACTTTATATAATAGAAGCACCTATGTATCTGTAGATATCTATAAGGTATCTTTATGTTAATAATTGCAAAAATTGCAATAAGGTGCTTAATTGGCAATTTGTACTTATATAATACCCATCATTTGTAACTAACCTAGTTTTTGACAATCTCAATTTCTACTGGTATTATGATAGGTATTATGTATCATGTGCCTACAGACCTACTGTAATACTTAAAAACAGGATTTTATTCAAAAAATCGAGGTTTACTAATTCTTAAAGGAGATTGTTGTACCTACCTCACTACAGTAGTACAAACACAATTCTTTCTAGCTCAAAAATTGCATTGAAACCGAAATAAGATAATATAGTGTAAGTTACAACAAAAAACTCTCGTTATTTTCCTAAAAAACTTAATTTTACAAAATGTATCTAGTTGAGCTCATTAGTTGATCCTCAAAAGTTCCCTCAGTAGGTATGAAAATACCTTAGCTTTCTTCCAATGTCATTTTACAATCAATTTCTACTACTTTTAATTTCTTGCATTTATCTATCATCTTTTTTCAATAATAATGGGGTATTTAGTCACATTTACACCACTCACAAATTTAATCACAAAATGTTACAAGCACCAACAGGTAACAAAAACTTTAAATTAAATTTTCCAAAAATTGCAATCTAATCATAATTTGCAAAATTGCAACCTGATTTGCAGGTAATTTTTAAGATTTGAAGTTCAATTTTGTGAAAAAAAAATCATATTTTGGTTCATAAATTGTAAATTGGATCTTACGATTTTACGTTCAAAATGTCTCAAATATTTCTTGAACGACTATGAACAAGATAGTAGATTATAGAGCTTGAAATTTCAAAATTTTGCTTGGTATTCGAAATTCGAGAGTAATTAACATATAATTTTGAAATTAGCGTGTAATGACAATGACCCAAAAAATATTCGGGACATTTTGGTTCGAAATGATTTGAAAAATCTATTTTTGTTCAATTTCTGACTATATCGACATTGACATAGGGCAATTTTGCATATTTTCAACTTACTCTCACTATGCTTATTTTAATTTTTTCTCTTGAAATACTTGCACATAAAATTGCAACTTTTGCAACTTTGCACTTTTATGATATTTTTTCCTCGATTTTGAATTTTTTTTATTTTAGTACTGGAGTCGCCTGAAGTAAGCGACATAGGACTCTGGTCAAGCTGGGAAAAATGTCCCAAAGGAAATTATATCTTTGGAATGAGAGTTCAAATTCTCCCGCCAAATTCAGTTGATAACGAAGGTGTAATCGGTATAAAGTTACTCTGTGGTGAACCTTATAATAGAAGAATTGTCAAAAATGAAGTCGGGTTTGAAGATAGCGTGGGTCGAGGTGTTTGGACTCAAAACTTATTTTGTGATGGGCCAGCTATTGGACTCCTTGTGAGAAACGATATCCCGAAGAAATCCCATCATCATCATCATGATGAAGTAGGAGTAACAAATGTACAGTTAAATTGTCCAAATCATGGTGAAATAATTAAACCAAAATTAGCATACCAGCCCGGTGATTGGTCATCGCCTCTTTTGTGTAATTCTAAAAAACAGGCTCTGTGTGGAATTCAGGTTCAGCAGGGTGCTGAGGTCATGTCAAGTGAAGTTGGTAAGATATTTTCACATATCTTTAGTACAAGTATCTGTTCTGAAATTCCAGATTTTGGTATTATATTCAAGTATCACAGAACATTGGTTCCAGAATCAGTTTTTTGATATTTTTTGAAATACCCACAGTTTTCGACATCAGATTTTTCATTCTATCTTGCAAATCTGCCAAATATATTTTACTGATACTTTTAATTGGTATACTAAAATAATATAATATTTGTGTAGATGGTGTTGGTATAAATCGAATTCGAATGGAATGCTGTGATATTTTAAGTCAAGAGGAAACTTGTACTCCATATGGTAAGATTAAAACATTTTTTGCTCCTCCTATCTTTTAACTGCTTTTTATTTCAGATCGCTGGGAAGTTCTTTTTGAATACGACAATTCGTAATTCTAATTTTAATGAATTTAACTAAACAATGACTGCCATTTGAAATCAAAATTTTTGATTTGTTTTTCCAGACAAGGACTTCATCCAGCATCCTATACCTATACAAAAAGAGTGGGAGTTTCAAAAACCAATGGACTCACACAAATTGATAAGAATCAACATAAATATACTTTAGGAGTTAAACCTGGTGTAACGGGTTATATAAAAGCTGGAGCTCAGTTTGCCAATTTGGGAGGTTTAACAGCCAAATTTGATCTTGATTTGACCAAAGGAAAGGGAACCGAGTTTGAATGGTAAATTTTCAAATTTCAGAGGGAAATTTTTAAATATAAAATTTTTTTGTAGGCACAATGCAGCTTCAGATACCTGGAATGCTGAAAAATCTTCGACTGTTTCGGTTAACATTTTAAAGCAAAATTTATTGAACTGAACATCTTGGATATTTTTTGATTTATTTTGTTGGTAATGATTATAAATATTGTATTTAGGTTATAATTGAACCAGGATATCGAATGAGAGTTTACCAAGTAGTAGGATATTGTGGGGATTATGTGGTCAGACCAGATTGGATCTATCAAAACGGAACCTTTGTTGAAACTCGGAGAAGAGGAATTATTGATTCCAGTGGTCAAAGAAGGCTAAGATTTGGCTGGAAGGTGATTTAACCAAAAATATATTTATCTAAAATCGAAGAACTTGTGTAATATTTTTATTTAGATCGCATTGGGAATCATTTCAAGTGCTTTAAGTGCAACACACATATATTTTGGAGGTTAAAATCAAAATACCAGTATTTATATGTAAATACATACATACCAACTACCCATGTATTTACATACATTTATATTTTATATATTCAAACAAAGATTATTTAGATTTACAATTTAAAAAATTATAGATAAGTAGATACTATCAATTAAAATGTAGGGTACCTAAGTATACGAAACTATTTACCCGAAATAAATATGAAAAATATTTAGAGTAGGCAATTTTTAATATCAAAAAATTGCCTGTGTCTTTTGTTAGTTTTGATTTACAAAATACTTACCCACATCTAAAAAACGCAAATTGTTATGTAGGTAGTAGGTATGCTGATATTACGAATTCATAATTGATTTACTTGAGCATAATTACAATTTTGCTGGTCATTTTTTGTATTTTTTGAAGTATATGAGCAAAAAATTATATTGAGTTCTAGAACTACTTCCCCAACAATGATAATGTAATGATAGGTATAACAATGAATGAACTTTTTTTATAAGTAATTTACCTACAACCCTAACCCAGTAAAATCCTGTTTTTTTCAAATCTTACAGACATTCAATAACTTTGCTAAGTACTAGAAGTGATGATACTTGTAAGTTCTAGAAATCCGTAGTTTTCTACTCTTGTAACTTGTAGAAAAGTAGAAACCTGTCAAAATGATTTTAAGAAATATTTTCTCTCTTATATTTCTCAAATTTTGTCTAATTTTTGTAAAAATACCACAAGTCAATAGTTTTGAAACTATAAATCACCCCATAAATTTTTATAAAAAAGTTCAAGAATCTGCTACCATATTAGAATCTCCAGATATTTCAGATATAGGACTCTGGTCCAAGTGGCAAAGATGTTTAAAAGGTGATTATATAATCGGTTTGAAATTGCAATATTTACCAAAAAATACGGCAGACAATCAAGGACTCATTGGTTTAAAGATTTTATGTGGTGACCCAGCAAATAAGAGAGTTGTTAAAAGTGAACTACAATTCGTAACTGATTCAAATATCGGGGTTTGGACAAGAGATTTATTTTGTGATGGACCAACTATAGGTTTTCTAACAAGAAATCGTAAGCAATTGTATCATAAATATGAGGACAAAGTAGGAGTAACTAATGTACAATTGAGATGCTCGGAATTTAATGATATAATTCAGCCGAGATTGGATTTTCAACCAGGATCATGGTCACCACCTCTTTTATGTAATGAAAAGCAAGCCTTATGTGGAGTTCAGATACAAGAAGGGTCGGAAATTCTATCTGGAGAAATTGGTATGATTTTTAAGAAAAAAAGACAAAAAATTCACAAAGTTTCAGGATATTCAAATTTTACCCTTATATTCCTGTTTCTTACGAATTATTCTGAATTCTGAATTATTCATTTAATTCATATCTGAAAAGCAAATTTTGGCCTGAATTTCACATTTCCCACCTAAAATCAAAGAGAAAATCGAGTTTTCAGCATTGAATTAAATGAACAAATCAGAGCTTACAGTATTTGATAGAAAATATTTCTCATGAAAGAGGCATGTTATATTATAGAATTAGTTTATTCCTACAAGAGTTTTCTATTTTGAAAATTTTTGATCTAAAAGATTTACCTAGAATTGGTCATAAAATTTCATTTATCGTTATAGGTTTAACATTATAGTACTCGTACATTAGGTATTGTATAAGTTTATATTTCAATTTTTTTCTATAGTTGATGGTGTAGGAATCAATAGAATTCGAATGGAATGCTGTAAAATTTTTAAACCAGAGGAAATCGGCACACCTTGGGATAGATATGAAGTTATCTTCGAATATGACAATAGGTAAAATTATACTGATGTTGATTTTTTCTTTTTAAACAATTTTTGAAAATTTGAAAATAGCCTAGGATTAACCCCAGCTCAATATGCTTATACGAAAAGTGTAGGGGTTTCCGGAATGAACGAACTCACAATTGATAAAACAAAAACAAAAAAGAAAACAAAAAAGAAAGCCAATTTAAAAGTTGAACCAGAAACCATGTCAGCTGGAAAACTGGACGGGGTCAATGGTACATCAATCAATGGTACATTTTACAAAGCAAAAATTTTAAATTTTAAAACTTAAAAATACGATAATTTATTTTTGTTCAGGAACAGAAAAACCACCGGTTGGTGATAAGAAAGTGAAGGCCGATGCGAATGCTGCTAAAAAAGGTCGTGCATCAGGTAACTATAAGTACCCTACAAGTACATAGTATATATGGCTCATCCCTATTCCACTTATGCTTACGATTAGTATATACTTAGGTAGTTTAAAATATTAAAATTTTAGAATTATATTTTTGAAAATTTTCATGCTTGAAACTCCTGCACCCTCATACTCATCATCTACATCATTTCCAGCTGGATTGAATCTCATTGACCTTTCAGAGAAATTTCAACTTGAGCTAAAGTCTTCAAAAGCAACTGGATTTGAATGGTTTACATAAACTAACTTTTAATTTATTTTTAATATAATTAATCTTTTTGAAGGTATAAAGCCTCTAGTGATACTTTTCAAATGGAAAAGTCCACATCTGTTCAAGGTATTATTGATCCAGGTTATCGGATAACGGTCTACCAGGTTGGAAAAATATTCAAAACTATAAGAATTAACTAAATTTCAATTTAAGAAAAGAGTTGATTTGGTAGTACAAAACAAAGTAGGTATTTGAAAATTTACATATTTCAATATTATTAGGTTGTTGGACACTATGGGGAGATTACAGTTAGACCAGATTATATTTATATTTATCAAATTGGAACTTTCGCCGAAGCAAAAAAACGAAGTGTGATAGAATCGAGTAGAAAAAAGAGATTAAGGTGGGTTTGGAAAATGGCTTTGGGACTTGTGACCAGCCTATTTTCAGCATCCTACTTTTATTTTGATGAAAATGACAAATAATATTTATCTTGTACAGTAATACTTACATCTACATTCTACATAAGAATACTGCTTTTTAAACTTTATTTTAGAATTAGATACTCTTTCCTATTATTATTATTTAATACATTTACATTTAGGGTACTTATAAGTATAGTATTTACTTGTTTTGAAAATCCATTTGAAAGCAATAAATTTAGTTTTAGATACTCGTATAGTATATCAGTATCTGTATCTGTATGTAGATGCTTAACTATCGGTATTTCTAGATTTTTCAAAATTCGTTAGTTTTTATTTAAGATTTCAGAATATTTATTAGATAGAACCTACGCCGGTTAGTATATTAGATTGCCTATTTATTCTCATCAATCTCAATTCAAATAGGTATATTTTTCAACCAACCCAAAATAAATAAATAATTCCAACGGTCCTTGCTTGCTACTTATGATTACGATTTACGATAATGTGAATACTGCATAACAGTGTAAATGTGAAATTCTAGCACATATACCGGTTATATTAAAAAATGTTTATTTTAAAATTTAGTTAGAATTTTCAACTACCTACTACTGTATCTGTATCTGTACTAATTAACTAATTTGGTATAATAATTTAAGTTCTTTGTAAGAAATCCCCGGAATGTTAAATGTTAACTTCAAAGAACGAAGTTATAAAAAAACTAGATAATAAAAAAAAAGCTGATAAATACATGAATGTACGAGTAATCTTGGCTCGAGTCGTTTTAATCGATCGAGCTTGTGAGTTATTCACAAATTTTGACTTTTTGTACCACTTTGTATTCTTTAAATGATCATTATTAAAAGAACTAAAACTATTACCTAATGCCTAAGGTAAAAAGTAAGTTGAAATTGAATTTGTACTGGTAAAATACTGATAGGTAGATAAGAGACAAGATATTTTAAAGTTCAACTTCTACAAATAATGTACTGGTATTTAACAATTCTTTTTAACAATGATTATTTACCAATGATTCCACTTAAATTTTTAGATGACAAATAAATTTTAAAAGTTTTAAATTTTTGAACATTTTAAAATTTTGAAAAATTAATTTTAACCTAATTTTTGAGATGGTTCATAAAGCAGACTTTATGAACCTAGCAAGAGAATACATGGTGTAAAAGTCAAAAGAGAAGTTGGGAGTAGTTAATTGAATCCTAGTTAGTAGTTAAGTAATAAGTACTCTTAGCATGATGATATTTACATAAGTAGAGACTTTTTTATTGACAAATTTTCTAAAGTCTTTTAATTACCCCGATTGAAAAGTAAGTATTTGGTTAATAATCTTAAAAATCTCGAGATGCATCTGACCTGGCTTTCCTTGGCATTATATACCTATACTATACTTGAAACTTGTCACATTTTATGTACTTGGATTTCTTGTATCAGCGTATATACATAATTATTAAATTACTAATACTACTACCTACATTATTGGTAGGTAGTTGATAGTTGGATTTTTCAAATTGAAGCTCTGGGTCCGTGTGTGTCAATATATCTAGGTATTGGATTTGATGAGTTGAGCCCTACTATACTACCATACTAATTAAAACAATAGAACAATTTAACTTGGTAGTTTTGTAATTTAGTAGGTTTGAGAAGCAAAATAAAAAAAGTTTTGCTTACTACGAGTAATTGCTTCAGAGTTTCAGACTTTTAGTTTTTGAAATCAAAATTCATAAATTATATTTGTGTTATCCTCAAAGCAAAAAAAGTCATTCTCAAAATAAATCCAAAATTTTGACTTAAATGGGATCTAACCATGTGTCAAGTGCTTACTCATCATCCTCAAGCTATCCTTAGCAAATATTTTGTGATATTTTACATTTTGTCCATTTTTTATCCCACCACTCTTTGTGTACATCAGTTTGAAAGTAAATACTATGGTGGTCTTTTATTACAAAATTCAGAAT